>CABHPQ010158623.1:0-11953 GCA_902168405.1 Peromyscus aztecus
CGCCTCCCTCTGGGCGCCTCCGGGAAGCTTTCCCGCGCGACTGGGGACGGCGCACCAGGGGACGCGGGGACGCGCGCCGGTGGGCGGAGATGGGCGGTGGGGGGGGGGGTGAAGGGCGGAGATGGGTCGGGGGGCGGCGCGTGGGTCGCGGGGTGCTTCCTAGCAGAATGGGCCGGGGGCGGCGCTTCTCACCTCGCTTGTCACGGGGGGGAGGCGACCGCTGGGGCGAGTGCGGCGGCGGCTGGAGCATGAGGTGCAGGTTCAGGGTGACGGTGCGGATCCGGGGGCGCGCGGGTCGCCCACCCCGAGTGAAGGCTTTCGTGGTGCAGTTCCCGCGATCCGCGCGGCACCGGCCGGGGAGCCGCGAGCGGGCTGTCGTGGCCGTGCTGTTGATGCTAGTGAGGAGCCAGCCCACAGGGCCGCAGCTGCATCCCGACCAGGTAGGAAATGGCCTCCGAAGCCGCGCCTGCACGGGGGGCTGCGGTGCCGCGCGTTTTCATGCCTCGGCCCCACGAGGTAGAGAGAGGACGTGTCCCCGGGCCGACAGGAGGAGAAGGGGGCGGGGAGTGGTCGCTTTTCCACTTTCGGATGAATTCCTGGGAGATGGCGCGCGCTCTGCTCGCTCGCTCGCTCTCACGTGGTGAGTTCGAAGGGGCCCCGCCTCACAGTCCTCCTCGATCCTGCAGAAAAACTTTCGGAGGGTGCTCGAGTTCCTAAACCTGCCACCTTAGAAATGAGTGGCTCCTACAGTTCCTCGTTATGCTTTAGTAAAGTGTGAGCGTGAACACACACACAGAGAGAGAGAGAGAGAGAGAGAGAGAGAGAGAGAGAGAAGAGGAGAGAGAGACTACCGTAGATAGGTAAGATGGTTTTCTAGAGCTTTTAATTTCGCCCTGGGAGGGCGGGGAAATACCTGCTAACGGTCTTGTTTTCTAAGGGTTTGCTTAATTCCACCCCCATCCACCAGGCCGGCTCTCCCTCGCATAGAAGCGTAGCGGAGGGCGTGCGAGAGTGGCAGCAATTATAGCTTGACTTCCTAAAATAGGAAGACAGGGCATCACGGTTTTAAATATAATCAGTAGCTGCTACAGAAGCAAGCTCTCGCTTCTCAAAAGTTTCCCCCGCCAGTATGGAAAAATGGCTATCCATAGCGTTGGAAACTTCTTACTCAACGGCCTAAGCCACCGAAACTGTTTTGGATATTGCTTTCCTAGTCCTAGGGCATAGAACAAACGTGCCGTCCAGGAGTAGTCAGAAGTAATGATAGTTTTAAGAATCTGAGGCCACAGTTAACCTGGGTTTTTCATGAGGCCTACTGCTGGAAAAGTAGAATCTGTGCAACGTTTTACCCTCACATCGGGTGATGTGGAAAACAGAAAGGAAAAAAAAAAGCTATGTAGATACAATATGCAAAAATCTTAGAAGAGCACTGTGTTCCAAAAGCGAAGCTCCCACCCCCCTGGGGAAAGCTTTTTAATTGCAAAAGCTAATTGTCTTTTAGGCATGGAAATGTAAAACTATTAACACTACCCAGGAGGGCTAGGGAAGTTGGAGCAGTGGCCTGGACCAAAAAGAAAAGAACAGAAAAGGGAAACTATCAAGTTCTGTCTGGTTGGCTTTTGTTTTGTTGTTTGTTTTTCAAGAACGGGTTTCTCCGTGTAGCTCTGGCTGTCCTGAAACTTGCTCGGCACACCAGGCTGGCCTCCAACTCACTATGACTTCTTCCTGCGTGCTGATATTAAAGGGGTGCGAAATTTCATTTTTCCAAAAGTTAGTAGAGAGCATTTATAAAGGATTTTGTAACCCACTGCTGGCTTTGATTTTAGTTCATTTCAAAAAATTCACAGGATCCAAGTCGCCTTCCTTAATGCGGGTTTTCGTTTTGTTTTGTTTTTTATTGTTTTATTTTTTTCTGTACAGCAAATGTCTAGCCCTTGTGATGTGTGGGTTTGAATATAGTTGTTAATGTTATGCTCTATTAAAAAGCTGTTTTATGACTCTAGTTAATATTTCTCCCTACATACCTATTTTATATTAATGTTTTGGTGCCTTTGGGAATCTGTGGTTAGGAAGTAGAGATTTTTAAGTATTTGTAAATGTTAAAATTGTGTATTTTCAGCAAAATAAAACACAATGTTTTGTAGCCACTTAAGAGTTAAAGAAGGGTCTGGAGTTGTAGTGTTTTCCTAATATGCACAAAATCCTGGGTTCCGTCTGTCCCCAAGACGCAGAATTTGGTGGCTGTGGTGGTGCTTTCCTGTAATTCCAACACTGGAGGATGGAATGATCATGATCAATGGGACCTACCAGTAATAGAGGCAGGGGAACCCGAGGTTTAAGGTTATCCTTTATTACATACGTAATTCAAGGCCATCTTGGGATATTTGAAACAAAATGAAACACAAAGTTAAAATATCTACTTATAATATTAGAAGTTGTAGTGCAGAATATGTAAAGTATAAAAATAGGTTTGTTAAAATAAACCATTTATTGTCAGAAGTAAAACTCAACTTTTAGGAATTATGTGTAAAATTATCCAGAAGTGCTTCCATTATGTAAAAGACCCAATTATCAACAAGCATATGATAATAGAACACATGTCATGCATAGAATGTATGCTAAAATATGTCCAATTCCCCCACTTCCTATTTGAAACCAAGCATGTAATAGAAATATTTGAAGTGTTAATTACCAGCGTTTTTTATAACTATGTACCTCATGTGTATCTACTCCAGTTGTATTGACTTAGGAGTATATGTGGTGTTAATCATGTTGAATCACTCAGGTCCTTGAGGTGCAAGTGTTTAGACATTCCTTATACACATTATTGAATGCTGATGTAAATATGTAAGATGTCAGTATTCTAACATTTTGAAAGTTTCTGTGGATGTGTTCATTAGAACTTTTTATTCCTGTGACTGAAAATGTGTAGGATAAAGTTCTGTGTGGGAGCGGGGATACAATTCAGCAGTAGTCTGCAAAAGGCACTGGGCTCGGTTTCCAATACACACAATACACATTACTATTCACATTGCTAAGTTCTCCTACCAAGTAACCCTTTATTCCTGGCTACTTAGGAACCCTCCACAGCTCCTCCTCCTGCTGCTGCAGCTTGCAGCCATCTCAAGGTAAGCGCCTTGCAGTTGACGTAAACCAGTATTACGGTATGGACACGATCCCAGTTGATGCTGTGTTCCACATGTAAAAACAACCCTTTCATTTTTATGTTTTGAGTTTTAAGACATCATTGTCATCCTCGAAACAGGAGAACCTGTGTCCCTAACACTTTACAGGTCTGCCATGCATATTGATCCATTACTGGAATCACTGTGATGAAAATAAACTCCACCATTCGACATTAGGATCACTCTTGATTATAGAGTGATATGAATCATCTGAAAAATATTTCCTAATAGCAAGTAGCAAAGCTGAACCTTCAGACCAGAGTTTTCACTCCGTTTCTCTTGTTCCGGGCCATCCCAAACTGAAACCCCATGCAGAATGCCCTCGACCCTCTGTGTGCTTTAGCCCAGGCTGCAAGTTTCTGTGATGCTGTGTTTCTGTACTCTGAATTATGTAAATAATGAGTATTATTTCATTTTCAAAATATAAAAATTATAATATTAATTATGAATCTTCTCTAATTTTAGATTTTCACATAGCTTGTCTCTAATATGGCCTTTTACAAGCACATTAGAGGCAAGAAAAACAGTTTTTTAATTTTTTATTTAGTCCAGGAAGGTTTTGAAATAAATATCTGAACACCTCCTAGGTGCTTGGATTACTAGCAGTGGGCCACCCCACCTTGTTTAAACAGTTCTGGGGACCAAACCTAGGGCTCCCTGAGTGCTAGCCAAATACGCTGTGAACTGAGCTGCTGCATCCTCGGCCAATTTCATAGCACAGGATAAGAATTTTACAAATGCTTACCCTTGTATTTAGCTGTCCTAAGGAAAGAAAATACCTGATGAAGATCAGCACAGGAAGAATGAAAGTTGCCTAAAATTATAACTATATGGTGTTAAATTATGGTACAATTATAATCTGGAATGAGATGGTTATTAGGTTTGGGGACAGGGTTTTTCCCCCTTTCCCCTATGTAACCCTGGCTAACCTGGAACTCACTCTAGACCAGATTGAGCTCCAGCCACAGGCATCTGCTTGCCTCTGCCTCCTAAGTGCTACAATTAAAGGCATCCACTACCAAGTTTGTTTGTTTGATTTTGACAGTCTCTCCTTGTAGCCCAAATGGAACTGAATTCCCTCTTCTCCTGCCCCAGCCAGTGGAAGATTGCAGAGATTGCAGGTGTGTGTGTGTGTGTGTGTGTGTGTGTGTGTGTGTGTGTGTGCGCATGCCCACTCTGGTTGACATATTTTTTGTAGAACATTTAATATGCTGTGGGATAATGCTTTTGTACACTGGTTTAATGAAACACTGATTGGCCAGTAGCCAGGCAGGAAGTATAGGTGGGATAAGCAGACAAGGAAAATTCTGGGAAGAGGAAGGCTGGGTCAGGAGATGCCAGGGAGCAGCATGTAATGACACACAGGTAAGGCCACGGAACACGTGGCGATATATAGATTAACAGAAATGGGCTGAGTTTAAGTGTAGGAGCTAGTCAGTGGAAGGCCTGAGCTAATGGTCCATCAATTTTAATTAATATAAGATTGTGTGTGTTTACTTGAGTCTGAGAGGCTTCGGACTGGCCGGGACACAGGGAAACCTTCAGCAGCACCAATATATTTAATATAATGTAAAATAATTACCTAAACGTAGGCTTTGTTTGTTTGTTTGTTTAAGAAGAGATCTCATTATGTAACCTCAGCTGGCCTGATTGTAAACTGAACTGGCCTTGAATACATAGAGACATGCCTGCCTCTGCCTAGTGATAGAATTAAAGGCCTATGCCACCATGCTCCTCACCCCACCCCACCCCCCAAACAGGCAATCTTTAAAGTGAGACTTGGTGTAGTAAACAGTTTTGTAATAGTTTCCTCAGACTGGGAGATATTTATCATTTCCATCATATTTTGAGTTTTACAAAGTGGCCTTGCTTGATATCACTAGCAAACATTTCATTGTCAAAGCCTCCAGCACCATAAAGTTGCACATCAGGGATAAAGTGAGAGTGTTAGATGAGCCAGGAACTGCGCTGTGAGTCTGCCTCTATGAAGGTGGCTTTGAAGTTTGGGACAGCTGGCGAGGGCTGTGACTTCAGACTTTAACCCTGATGTGCTAGCCCCAGATTTAAGGAAAGGATGCTGCTGCAGCTCTCACCCATCTCTGAGGCTCTTGGATGTTGGGTCCCATCTCAGCATCAGCACCCTCCCTGTTATCCTTTCTCTTTGCTCCCTCTCCCCCTCCTCACCTACTTACTACACTCACGACCTCAGGCTGGCAGATCCCTGGTTGGCAGAGCTCACCTCTTAGAGGTTCGTCCGGCATCCTGAGACACCTCCCCCACCCCCACCCCGCCTTCCCCACTTCCCCGCTTCCCCCGACAGGAGCTCCACACAGCTCACATATCTGTCTCTGCCTCCTCCCTCCCAATCCACCCAGTCCCGTGAGAAATGATGCTGGTGTACCTGGCTGCCAAAGCAAGACCTGCTAGCAAGAACTTAGCCCCTGGATCCACTTACCACCCAGGCACTCCTTTTTTCGTCTCCTCTGGACTGGTTCCCTCCCCAGAGCGACATCCTCAGATAAGATTTAATCAGATAGTGGTAACTGACGGTGTAAGGTGTTGGAGGCCTTGCCGGAAGGAAAGCTTTACTGGACAGCGAGGAGTGGTGTCCGGCAGACTCAGGCTTCTCTAGATTCAGACGTGCCAGGAGGACACCAACTCAGCTGCTATTGGAGAGGTGATGGTGGGCAAGAGTAAATCAGTGATTTGGGGAAACACATGGGGCAAAGGCACTTCCAAGATTCCCCCTCAGGCCCGGTGGAGTCCTGGCCTCTCTGCTGGTGAAGTGCACCCGTGCCCTCAAGAGCCTAGCCAGCACTAATTCTCCAGTAATGACCACTCTTTCTTTTTGTAGTGCAAATCTCCCTCAGTTACAGCGTGCCTTTGAAATTACTAAGCAGAAAAGAACATCACCCACTTCTAGGATGGGAGCAAAATACAGTCCTAGAAAACCGGTAAATAAACTTGCTAAACAATACCCTCCAACTTCAGTCCTCAACAGATCCACCATGTGGTAATTCGTGCTATGTGAGTATAATCAACAAGCCCAGATAGACTTAAAATTGTTGGTGCCACCAAATATCCATGTCATCTTATTTTTTTTTTTTAAGAAGAGATTACAGACACCCTTCTTCTCAGCTCCTCAAAATACAGTTGCTTGTTTCATGAGCCCCAGAACAGGCATTGAATTTCAGCAAAACCATGATCAGAAGAAAAAGTGATAAAGTGAGAAGGTTAAGGAACAGATCTTGCTGTAAGATTTAAATTTCTAAAGCATCAGAATCCTCTCTAGAGTTTAATTTTTAGGTTAGGAATTGTATATTGGCTTTGCTTATTAAAATGATAACACTTCACCATAAGGGACTTTTTCACTCTTCTTCAACACATTCTCAATTTTGTTCCTCACCACCAAATCACCATCTCCTAAATTACTCAGACAGAGACGGCTTCGGGATGGAACTCTGGAAGCACCGGATCCAGGCTCCATCCCTGAAAAACACTCCCAACCCCCCAGAGGAACTGTGTTCAAGGAGGAGCTACTTGGTAGGATTTAGAATTGTCTGAATAAAGTTAGCTAATCTCGGATGCAAATTGACGCTAACAACACTGCACAGAGTTCTCTCAGTGTGTTTGCTTCCTTAATGGAAGCATGCAAGAAACCAGAAGTAGGAGGTGAAGCAGTGGCAGCAGCCTCAGCCTGAAAGCTGTTCCTGTGGGTTTCTCACTCCTGCAAATTCTAATCTAGCAGCTTTTTGACAGATCTCAGAGTCTGCACTTCAACACCTGAGATGGATTCTGTTCTCTGGTGGCCCCTGGGCATGATTTGCAAATGTCAACATTGATTATTTAAAACCTTATTTTTCCTTGTTTTTAAACTTAGTGAAGGCATTATTTCAAGTTTAGAGTTAAGCATACTGTGGACTCCAGGTAGGAGAGTAACTGAGTAATCAAAGAAGGAATTGTTTCAAAAAATGAAAAAGAGATCTTTTGGTATTAGAATTTGCAGGTGGGGGTGGGGGGAGAGGTGTCTCAGAGATACCAGATTTGTATAATCTGTTAGAGGGGAGGACATAACATCTTAAAAAAATATTTTTTAAACCTCACAGCCTCAGACTGAATATTGCATATAGGAAATCCACAATAAAATTATCCACTAAAATTCTGTGTGTACTTCACTTTTTTTAATACCAGATGAATAAATCTCTCTCCATATACATATAAATAAGAGTTTTATTTTATTTTACTATCTAAACCAGACTTGGAGTAAATAGAACCTAAAATGTTGTTTAAAAAGGAATGAAGACAAAGGGGTTTCACTGGTTTAAATTGTTTATTTAGAATCAAAAATTTAAAGTAAAATGTCACCATAACAGAATGAAGCTGCCAAACAAAATGTCGGACCTTTGTGTGTCTGTAAAAGCACAGTAACGGGGTGAGGGGAAATGCGCTTGTAAGAAAACTCAAGATAGGATGCCTCCCACATGGAATCATATTTTTTTTTCTTGGCCTTACCAGGTGTCTCCGGTTACATGAGTGCCTGCTGATTTATTCAGGAGAGTTTGTGTTTTACTTTCTCTTCTGAGTGCCACTATTTTCTTGCTTTATTTCTGTTCAGTTGCCAGGTCATCTGACTAAGCATTTGTGTGATTCTTGCATCCAATTTAAAGGAACAGTAGCCATCTGACTCCCTCCAGTTGAAAATCCTCCCCCATAGGAAAAGTAGTATCCTTTTACTTTGAAATAATTAAGAGTCCATGTAATATGAGATACGTTGAATTTTACATGCCAAGTAGTTGCAGCAAACTATATGCTATGTAATACCATATTTCTTAAAAAGAAGTTTATTCAGTCATTCTTCCAAAGCACATACTAAAGTTCTATTTTCTCTCAGAAGTGATTATGAGGAGCCTAATTGGGAAATTTGATCCGCCATTTAATTATCTTAGAGCTCTTACATTTTTTTATGTTTTACTTTTTCTTGTTTAAAGATTAAGGCTCAAATAAGTATCACAACCTGTCAAATGCCATTGGTTAATAATTTCTACATTACTGACTTTGGTGGCCTCTGGAACTATGAGTGCGCATACACACAATTTCATTTTCATCTCTTCAGCTAAGTACTGTTCTCTAAGTTGTTTTGGGGGGTTGTCTAGCTGTTTGGTGAGGCAGGCCCTCTCTCTAACCCAGGCCAGCCTGGAATTCCCAGCCATCCTCTTGCCTCAGCCTTCTGAGTGCTGGGACTATAAGTGTGCACTTTCATGCTCAGGGCTTCTATACATTTTTTAACCCCCTTAAGTCACCATTATGCTCAGTATGAGTCTATATGTCCCAGTAAATATTTACTGATGCCATGGAAAAATTCAAAACGCAAGACAATATAATAATAACTGAAGTTCTTATGAGTTCCCCCAAGTCACTGCATCTCATAAGTTTAAACTGAAATCTCTCATAAACATAAATAACTTGTTCCTGCTTTGATTTAAAAGCAGCAAATGAGAACCTTTGGATTAACACAGGAACAGTCTGAAGCAGAAGAAACCTCATTCTTGGTATTCACATGGCCTATGATCAGATTCTGTTTCCTTTGCTTGCTAGCTGGTGGGGTTTTAGAACAGAGCTGCAGGGATTTCTCTGCTTCCACTTTCTCATCTGGAAGCCTGAGGCAGCAGCTTATGGTATTTATGCAATGAGAGGTAGGTAGAGCATGTCAAGACTCACTGCAAACATCCAAATAAGACATGTGTATCAGTCAAGTCAAACATGTCATATGAAATCCATGTAAATTTGCCCACTTTTAAGTCTACACCTGCACAGAAGCCCTGTATGAAAGCCTATAGGGTATAATGCTACTTACTATCTGGATAATATCTATAATTTCCTATAGTAGAAAAATCAGTGTAATTATTAAAACCAAAAGTATTGTTATTAGCCTGTTTTCAATCTCAAAATATGTCAGTGACCTGGAACAGTGGCTTAACAGAAGGCACTGGAGATTATTGGATTGCTAACCCCTGCAGTTTACTCAAAACAGTTTTTTAAGATTTATTTATTTATTTATTTATTTATTTATTTATTTATTTATTTATTTATTTATGCAGTGTTCTGCCTGCATGTATACTTGTATGCCAGAAGAGAGCACCAGATCTCATTATAGATGGTTGTGAGCCACCGTGTGGTTGCTGGGAATTGAACTCAGGCCCTCTAGAAGAACAGCCAGTGCTCTTAACCTCTGAGCCATCTCTTCAGCCCTCAAAACAGTTTTTAATCCCTTAGTTTTAAAAATGTGTGTGTGTGTGTGTGTGTGTGTGTGTGTGTGTGTGTGTGTGTGTGTGTGTGATATGTGGGCAGAAATATTAAAGTCATCCTCAAGCCCTTCAAGATGTCTGGAATGTGGAATTCAATATTTTGAGTCATTTATAATAACAATTTGAAGGAGTTATTCAGAATTGGAATTCCAGACACACAAAACGCACAACATACCATTCTTCCCATTCAGTTAGCAGTCGGGGAAAGGCTTTTTTTTTTTTTAATTAAGGAAACAACGCCATAAGGGGATGTTTCTAAAGAGGTAGAACATAAAGTTTCTCAAAGGTAAAAATTGCATTCCCCTGTTTTGCCCAGTTTTCCCTGGGCCAACTTGGAATACGAGGTAAGACTGTCTCATAGATTTCTGCTTGAAATACACTCAAAGAAAAAGTGGTAGGTGATAGTGCAGAGGAAACACTTAACACAGTGATCCACCCCAGAGTCACTTCCCGGGATTCAATGACTAATTTTTTCTCTGGAGAATCTTGTGTTGGAACACAGGTGCTTTTGTTACCAGGGTGCTGTTTTTAGAGGATTGAATCCCCCAAAGGAGAATTAATCACAACTATTAGAAGGGAGTTTATCTGTCGAATTTTATAACATCTGCAGGAATGTGCAGTTATGAAAAAGGGAAAAGTGGAAATTGACTTTGACGTTCTCCGAGAATAACATGAGAGAACGTGTATGTGTTCTAAACTAATTTTTATTTATTGAGAACCCACTGTATACCTGGATTTCCACAGATCTAATATTCCTTATTTCTCACAAATGACCTTTCCTAGGTAAATTTTATTTTCCTTACAGACCCCAGGAAGTTTACATAATTTACCTAAACCTGAGGAGAAAGAACAAAGGGTCAGGAAATTTACATGATTTATTTAAACTAAACCCAGTTTGCTTGGAGCAAGCCTAGAATCCCAGCAGTTAGAGAAGCAGAATCAGGGCCTGTCTGGAATACAAATGAGGGGGTGGGGACGGGAGAGGACATTGAATTCTCAGAGCTGGTGAATGAGGGGTCAGTTCTGTACCTCTCTGCATTCTCTCTTGATGGGTTTGTCCTGCGATCCAGCACTTCGTGTGTGTCCCTTCTTCCACCATTATTTGAAGGATGTGACTGTCATTCTCACCACACAGATTTGTCCAAGTCAGAGTAGCTGTGGCTATCATAGAATATGGGGAGAGAAAATTATTCAAGATCTACAGAAAATAATGCCAGGACTCAGTACTCAGAAGGCAGAAGCAAGCAGATCCAGAGCTGAGTTCCAGAGCAGCCAGTGATAGGCAATGAGATTTCTTATGGTTTTGGTTTTGTTTTTTTTTTAAATAAAACCTACAGAAAATATTTATTAACTGGGTAGCTATGACTGTGTACCACCTCTCTGGTTAGTTATAGATCAAAGGAATGATTCCTTAAAAGACAGATTTGTTATACTTGTCAAGAGTCTTACTTATTTCCAGGGCCAGGGCAGTAGTAGAGTGCTTGCCCAGCATGTGGGAAGCTCATGACTTGACCTACAGTACCAGAAAAAAGGTGGGCAGTAGGGAGTCACATCACTGAAACATAGCAGCAATTAGAGGCACTTCAAACACATCTGACCGATAGTAAGAAAATTGTAACGTTCGCTGCAAAGAGAACTGTTAAAACTAGTCTTCATGGTATACCTTTGGAGAATATGGAAACTTCTCATAAGTGAGAATAAAATATCTTTAAATTGTGCAGGATCTTCAAGGTAAAGACTTAAAAGGAAGGAAGGGAATATTTTGACATTGTCATTTCTTTTTTTTATTAAGAAAATTTTTTCATTCATTTTACACACCAAAGATCCCCCTCTTCCCTCCTCCTGCCCCCCCATCCTCCCCCTCTCAACCCACTCCCCACTCCCACCCACAAGAAGTCAAGGCCTCCCATGGGGAGGCACATCCAATAGAGGCAAGTCCAAGCCCTTCCCCCTGCCTCAAGGCAGCACGAGGTGTCCCATCATAGGTAGTGGGCTCCAAAAAGCCCGCTCATGCACCAGAGACAGATTCTGATCCTACTGCCAGTCCCCCACTGCCCCAAGCAGATCAAGCTACACAACTGTCTTTCCATGAAGAGGGCCTAGCCCAGTCCCATGCAGGCTCCACAGCCATTGATCCAACTTTCATGAGTTCCCACTAGTTTGGTTTGGTCGTCTCTGCATGTTTCCCCATCATGATCCTGATGCACTTGCTCAAAGAATCCCTCCTCTCTCTCTCCAACTGTACTCTTGGAAATCGGCCTGGTGTTTGGCTGTGGATCTCTGCATCTGCTTCCTTCAGTTACTGGAGAAATGCTCTGTGATGACAGTTAGGGTATTCACCGGTCTGAACACTGGGGTAACCCTGTTCAGTTTGGGCACCCTCTCCATTATTTCGAGTAGCCCAAGCTGGGATCATCCTTGGGGATTCCTGGCAATTTCCCTAGCCCTGGGTTTCTCTCTATC
>CABHPQ010158624.1:0-10465 GCA_902168405.1 Peromyscus aztecus
CCTTCTGGGTTTGGGTTACCTCACTCAGGATGATATTTTCTAGTTCCATCCATTTGCCTGCAAATTTCATGCTGTCATTGTTTTTCTCTGCTGAGTAGTACTCCATTGTGTATATGTACCACATTTTCTTAATCCATTCTTCGGTTGACGGGCATCTAGGTTGTTTCCAGGTTCTGGCTGTGGAGAGCCATTTCACTGCACTGCTGCATCTTTAAGATGGCGCTGACACCCTGTCCCTGCCTTCCCGCCAGCGGGACATTTAGACAAAGGCAGCTCCGTATTTGGGTTTTGGTATTCGGTTACGGCTTGCTATGGCATATGTGTACCTATCCTGGGATTCCATGTGGCATGTGGTGGTCGGTGGAATGAGACCTATAAAGGCTGGGGACGGGCCCCCTTTAAGATAGAGAAATAAAGTAAGACAAAAGAACAAAGGCCTGGAATAAAACAACTTGAAGAAGAGCTCGGTGTTGCGTGTTCCTTGCTGGTCGAGGTGGACGCGACATCTGGCTATTACAAATAGTGCTGCTATGAACATAGTTGAGCATGTTTCTCTGTGGTATGATTGAGCATTCCTTGGGTATATGCCCAAGAGTGGTATGGCTGGGTTTTGAGGTAGATCGATTCCCAATTTTCTGAGAAACCGCCATACTGATTTCCACAGTGGTTGTACAAGTTCTGCATACATTCTTATGACTTTCATGGCTGATCCCTCCCCACTTAATGTTTTCTTTTGTGCTAATTCTTCTCAAACTAGCCAAATTTGAGAGACTATGAGGTCAGACCCCATTCAGTCAGGAGAAGACACAGTCTTTAACCTGCGTTAGAATAAAAATCAAGCAGATCTCTGTGAGTTCAAGGACAGCCTGGTCTAGAGAGCCAGTTCCAGAACAGCCAAGGCTGTTACATGGAGAAACCCTGTTTCGAAAAAAGGAAGAAAAGAAGGAGGAGGAGGAGGAGGAGGAGGAGGAGGAGGAGGAGGAGGAGGAGGAGGAAGGAGAAGAGGAAGAGGAAGAGGAGGAAGAGGAAGAGGAAGAGGAAGAAGGAGGAGGAGGAGGAGGAGGAGGAGGAGAAGAAGAAAATCAAGGGCTGGAGAGGTGGAAAGCACTTGTGTGTAGCAGGAGTCTTAAAAGTTCTTATTAATAAAATCAAACCTGAGCCAGGTAATGGGGTGAAATGCTGGATTGTCAGAGAGACAGAACAAGCCACAGCTATCTTACCTCGCCGGATCCTCAGCTGGTCTTGTTTCCTCAGACTGGAGGCCTCTGAGTCCTCATCCAGAATGGGTCTCAGCTGAACTGCTGCTGCTAGAAAGCCTGAATGCTTAACCAGACAAATGCTGCTAGTTTATGATTTGTTTTTGAGATTGGAGGGATGTTAATCTGAGTATTCCATTGTTGCAACAAGTCTCGACCCCACAGGTCCATAGCTATGTTAGTCACATATGGTTTTAATTTTCCTCTCTGTCCTTCTGGACCTATACATTTGAGCCATCTTGTACTTTGTTTCACCCGAGATAATGTCCCAATTCCTAACAGTTGAACTTACCTCCTGAAGAGGCCAAGTTGGATGCCAAAATTTTGGTGCAATTATGGTAATGTCCACACCTGTGTCTACCAGACCAGACAACAAAACACCATTTATTTTTATTGTTAATTTTGGTCTCTGTTCATTTATAGAAGTTTGTCAAAAATTTTTCTTTATGTTTTTTCTTGAATTTTCTATTCTCTCTGTTTCATCATCCTGACCAGCATGATTTATTCCAATAGGCATTTGGTTTTTTAGTTGCTCTGAGTAGGGGTTTCCTCTACAACTGCAGGAAAGGTTTGAACTGGATTTACTGTGGGGGCCTGCCTGAGGCCCCTCTGGGAGTTTCCCGAAGCGTGAAGCAAAGGATTACCTTGTCTGTCCCTTGTTGATCTACATTCGTTGGTCCAGTGTTTTCCCTTACCACACCTTCTGCATATTCCAGAAGGAAGGGGCCTTCTGTTGCCATTGTTCCTTGAAGAAACATTATTTCTAGGAATGACCTGTTTACAGTCCCTTTTCAAATGTCCTTGTTTTCCACATCCAAAACATCTACCATTCCTCAAACCTTTTGAAATTGCTTCTCCTACCCACATATCATCCTGGACATGAGCCTCCACATTAACCATGTCTCTAATCCAATCTTCCAAGGGTGCAGATCTTGACTTTAACGGCCTGATTATTCTTTTGCATGCTGCATTTGCGTTCTCAAAGGCCAAAGATTCGATCATTATCTGACTAGCCTCTGAATTCGGGGCCAATTTCTGTACTGCTGAATTTGCATCCATCTTGCAAAGGACCCTGGTTAAATTCCCGGCATCCATGTGGTGGCTAATAGCCGTCATAATGTGACCCCAGTTCTGGAAACCTGGTGTCCTTTGCTGAATCCCGAAGGACAGGAGTCCAGCTGCAGGTGCTGAGAGAGCTGCCTCCTTGTCCAGATGTATGCAATAAAGTCTTCCTGCTCAACTCTATGAAAACACATGCTGAGCTTCAGAGGTCCTGAACCTTCTCCATCAGAGCCGTCCCCCCAAACCCAGCTTCTCTGTGTCCACTGTGTTGGTCCTTTCTGCATGCCCTTGCTGCCTCAGTCAGGTGTGTCCCTGTGTTATGCAAGGACTCAGCGCCTGACAATGTAGCCCAGGCTAGCCTCAAACTGAAATCCTATCTCAGCTGGGTTTATAGGAATAATCACAACCAGCTGGGTGTTTCCTTCAAATGACCTCTTTGCTTGATGTAGGGGAGGGTTTATAGTCACTATCCACCACATCTTTGCCCTGCCTACTTCACTCTTAGATTTTTATGGTTCTTATGTGCTTGAGCCCCTTAAAGCTGCTGACTTAAACTGAGGCTGTAGTGATATCCTGCTATGGCCTGTCCCCTCGGAAATTCATATTGAGTTGCGGTTGAAACCATGTTGCAGGAGGATGTGTGGGTACAGGCTTGATTTTGCTATTTTATTTGAAACAGTGTTGCAGGAGGATGCGGTGGAATGGGCTGTACGCTGTGAATGTGTTGCTCTGATTGGTTGATATTATTTATCAATGCTGATTGGCCAGTAGCCGGACAGGAAGTATAGGTGGGATAGACAGACAAGGAGAATTCTGGGAAGTGGAAGGTTGAGTCCCGAGATGCCAGTCTGCCGTTCAGGGAGAAACGGGCTGAGTTTACATGTAAGAGCTGGTCAGTGGTAGGCCTGAGCTAATGGCCAAGCAGTTTTAATTAATATAAGCTTCTGAGTATTTATTTTATGAGTGGCTGTGGGGCTGTGGGGCTGGGCAGGACCAGCGAAAACTTTCAGCTACAGGAGGGTGTGGTGGTACAGGCTTGTTTTGCTCTTTTGTTTGGTTTTAATTTACTTATTTAGGGACAGTCTCACTATGTAGCCTTGGCTGACCTAGAACTCTCCATACAGACTAGGCTGGCCTCAAACTCACAGAGAATGAGTGCTGGGATTAACAGTGTGCACTGCCATGACCTGCCACAGTCTTCTATTCTAGCACTTGGAAAGTAGAGGTGGGAGGATCCGAGGGCCAGGCCACCCGGGACTACGTAAGACTGTCTCAAAAAACGCTGGGAATGAGGCTGGAGAGAGACTCGGGTTAAGAGCACCTGTTTTTGCAGAGAACTCGTTCTATTGCAGGCACCCCCCAGGGTGGCTCATAACTGTCCATAACTCCAGTTCCAGGAGATCCAGTGCCCTGGAGCGAGGTGGCTCAGGAGTTAAAAGTGGGTACTGGTCTTGAACAGGACCCGAGTGTAGCTAGAGCCTTTTCTCTGACCCGCTTGGTCCCGCAGCAGCCTATAAAATAATCACTCAGAGGCTTAATATTAATTATAAACCCTTTGGCCAATGGCTCAGGCTTATTACTAACTAGCTCTTACAACTTAAATTAACCCATTTTTATTAATCTAAGTATTGCCACGTGGCTGTGGTATTACCAGTCTGCTGGCATGTTGCTCCTTGGGCGGCTGGATGGTGTCTGCCCCGACTTTGCCCTTCTTCTCCTGTATCTCTGCTTGGAATTCCTGCCTGGCTCCAGCCTGCCTTGCCATAGGCCAAAGCAGCTTTACTTATTAACCAATGGGAATAACACATATTCATAGCATACAGAAAGACATCCCACATCACTCTAGTTTAGTTCCCATATCATGTGACCCAAAACAACCTGTAATTTCAGATCCAGAAGATCCGACAACCTCTTCTGGGCTGTTCAGGTATCTGCACTTCCTATACACACAGCTAGGAAAATAGCTTAGAGGTAGAGCACTTGCTTAGTAAACATGAAGCCCTAGGTTCAATCTCCAGTAATTTAAAAGAAAAAAAGCTTGCCGGGTGTGGGTATTACAAGGCCTGACCCACAGGAAACAGCAAGAAATACCAGATTTTGCTAATCTGAGATGAGAGTCAGACCAGGCACTCAGCTTCTCACTTGCTGGGAAACCCTTGAAAGTCACCTTCTGGTCTTCGTTTCTTCCCTTGGAGAATGGGGCCCAGCAAGCAGCAGTTTCCTTCCCGGAGGAACTCAAGGCTCAGAGGAACAGAAAATGCTACATAAGGAGACATCCCGGGAAAGGGACCAAGCCAAACACATTTCTTTCTTTCATATATGCCTTATATACACAGCTAGAGCTGGGTGGTGGTGGTGCACACCTTTAATCCCTGCAATCAGGAGGCAGAGGATCTCTGTGAGTTTGAGACCAGCCTGGTCTACAGAGTGAATTCCAGGACAGACAGGCTACACAGAGAAACCCTGTCTCAAACAAACAACACCCCCTGTAGTGGGTAGCCGTTCCAGCCTGGCGAGATGGCTCAGAGGTTAAGAGCACTGGATGCTCTTCTAGAGGTTTTGAGTTCAATTCCCAGCATCCACATGGTGGCTCACAACCATCTTCAATACCCCCCAAAGTTCACTATCAATTACCCACCTAGGTGAAGTGGCACATGCCTGTCATCCCAGGACTTGGGAGGTTGAAGCAGGAGGATTGGGAGTTCAAGGTCAGCCTTGGCTATAAGATTGTTTAAAAGATCAGGAAGGGAGGAGGGGCTCCTGAGACCCTTAGTTAGCTGCTAATGTGGGAGGACATTTTCTTCAGTGGTGTAGCCACTGGCATAAGGTGTCCACGTTCCTGTCAGCAACACAAAGAAAAAAGACATGAAAGCAAAGGGACAGTATTTGAGAAACTGAAGGAGATCAGTGGGTGTGGGAAAGGACAAGAGATGATAATGAGCGTGTTAAAGAAGGGGAAGGGGCCCTAGAGGGCAAAACAAAACAGGAAACGGCTTCATAGTCTGATGAACGTTCGTGTGGTTCAGACCACACCTCTCCTGAAGCCTCCTTTCTCCCCCCTCCCTTTTCATTCTGGACATTACTAACCAGCAGGGACTTATGCAGAGGCAAAGGGTCATCGAGGAGAGTGATTTCAGATCCACCACTGACTTAGACCAGGAGTGCCCCACTGTCATCCTTACGTGTACGATTACCACCCCCACCACTCCTCAGGGCGAAGAGGAGAAGTGTCTCTGGATGTAGAAGACACAAACCCTCAGAAATAATTGTCCAGCATCAGGGTCACTCTAGATCAGAACTCCAAAAGCTAAAACAAGACTTTTCCCAGAAAGGAACTGTAGGCGGACTTTCTCTGTGTCTCAGCAGCTGTTCCCAAATAATCACAAAGAGGCTTAATATTAATCATAGATGCTCGGCCAATAGTTCAGGCTTGTTACTAGTAACTCTTACGTTTCAGACTAACTCATATTTTATCTATGTTCTACCATGTGGCTCACCACCTTATCTCAGTATGACATGTTCATGTCCTGCTTCCTCTGTGTCTCCTGGCGACTCCTCAGACTCTGCCCTTCTTCTTCCCAGCATTCTCCTAGTCTGGCTCTCCCACCCAATCTCTCCCTGCTCAGCTACAGGCCAGTCAGCTCTTTATTAGCCAATGAGAGAAATACATGTTTACAGTGTACAAAGATTGTTCCACAGCAAGGAATGACTGAAGTAGACTGGTTACTTAAAATTTAGCAAGAGGACAAACTATAATAGTTAACAGAGACGAAGCATCGCAGTGAGTAGCAAATGTAGAACACTCTTTAACTCAGAACTGTGGCCATGAGAAAGGCAGAAGAGTTGAGGCAACTGACCTCTTTCCTTGAATTAATGTACGGTGCTTCTCAGCTAGATGCCAATGCTATAAGGTGGTCAAAATAAATGGGAAACTCTTAAGCAAAGCATTAAAATTTATAAAATGCTTGTAGTCTTATACATGGTATATGAAATAGGAAACAGACAAACATCCCTGGCCACTAACCTATTTCAGAAAGATCACAGTCACAATGTACCTTCACTTGAGGAGGAAGACCAGAGACTCCCACAAGGAAATAAAACTATCCCAGACATTGCTTATAGTCTGTTATCAGAACAACTATCAGAAATTAAAATGCAGAATGAAATCCTATCCTGGGGGGGTTCCTGCAAGCATCACAGCTGGCATCACTTGTCTCCCAGTGAGATAAGAAGGAGAACTCAGTTCAGCCCGACTTCATTGGTACTGGGTCAAACATCTGGAGAGTCTGATGCCAGGCAGTTTATAGTAAGCATATCCAAACACAGTACAATTTGGAAATAAGTTTCCTGGTATAAGACAATTCCTGGTGCACAAGGAGTCATAATTACATTGGAACTCTTTTACATGTGACCATGAAGATGGGTTCTATAGCTTAAGGGTTAAGGATCTGGTGTGGTCTCTGACCAAGATATCACAGAAATCAGCAGGCTAAAGCCAAGTGGTGATGGTGTACATCTTTGATCCCAGCACTCGGGAAGCAGAGACAGGCGGATCTCTGTGAGTTCGAGGCCAGCCTGGGCTACAGAATGAGTTGCAGGAAAGGCTCCAAAGAGCTCCAAAGCTACACAGAGAAATCCTGTTTCCAAAAAAAAAGAAAAAAAGAAAAGAAATCAGCAGGCTATCAAGTACATGTGCCATCTCCCCTAAGGATGGGTTGTATTGACTGAGAAACAAAGCTAATGTCTAGGGAGGGAGAGTCTGGGATGACTGCTCTGGGGAATTTGGGTGAGGTCTGGCTCTACAGATAGCAACTGCCTTAGTTTGGGTCTTTATTGCTGTAAAAAGACACCATGACCCAGCAACTCCTATAAATAAAACATTTAATTGGGGTGGCTGGCTTACAGTTCCAGAGGTCCAGTTCATTATCATCATGGCGGCATGCTGGCAGACGTGGTGCTGGAGCTGAGAGTGCTACATCTTGCAGGCAACAGGAAGTCGATGACTGTCACACTTAGGGAAGCTTGAGCAAAAGAGACCTCAAAGCCTGCCCCACAGTGACACACTTCCTCCAATAAAGCCACACCTCCTAATAGTGTCCGTCCCTTTGGGGGCCATTTTCTTTCAAACCACCACAACAACCCTGTGTGATTAACATTCCTGATTTCTACAATGTTTATCTGTGAACGCTTATGCCTACTGCACAGTCCTACATAGATGATATAATTATTTATGGTAATGATGAACAAACCTTAGAAGAAGACAAGGAAAGTCTATTTAGAGAAATTAGATCTAGGGGATGGACTATTAATGAATCTAAAACTAAGAGTCCACCCAAAGAGACAAAATTCTTAGGGATAGAATAGTCCTCAGAAGATAGACTACCAAACACCATCCTAAACAATCTGTAGACATTAAAACCTCCACAGAATAAAGCAGAGGCCCAGGGACTTATAGGTTTATTTGGATATTGAAGGCAGCATATACATTATCTGCAACTAATATGCCAACCTATCTGTAAGGTCACCAGAATGACATAAGACTGTTAACGGGGCACCCCACAGCAAAAGGGATTTGACACTATTTTAGAAAACCAAACAGACTATACGACACTCACACACCCAAACACAACCTTGCCTTTCACCATCGACATAATTTATATTAAGGAATATGATAATTGGATGTTATGGCAAAAAAAACAGAGTAAAATATGAAACCTATTGAATTCTGGTGTAAAAAAATCCTATACTCTGAAAGTAAATACTTAAAATTTTGAGAGACACATTTGGACCTTGTTTGAAGCATTAAAAATCTCAACCCACTGCTGCCAGCCCAAACTATAACTATACAAAGCCACGTGCCACCATTACCTTGGGTCAGAATGATTGGAGAAGCTCTCCGCAAAGTACAGATAGAACCAAAGCTGTTAACCTGGAAACAGTACATCCAGGTGTTGTGGAGATCAGTTTAAGATGTGTCACATTCTTTTATGCTCTGGAATACTTGTTTAACGATGCAAAGATGTGATGCAGTCTTTAATGTTGCATTTGTTTAACTCTGTGAAGCTGTGTTACTTTGTCAGCCTGAAACACCTGATGGTCTGATAAAGAGCTGAACGGCCAATAGTAAGGCAGGAGAAAGAATAGGCGGGGCTGCCAGGCAGAGAGCAAAGAAGGAGAAAAAGAAGAGAAAGGAGTGAGAAGAGGAGAGAGGACACCAGGAGCCAGCCACCCAGCCACACAGCCAGGTATGGAGTAAAAAGGAAAGAAAAGATACATAGAACAGAGAAAGGAAAAAACGCAGAGGCAAAAGTTAGGCGGGGATAATTTAAGTTAAGAAAAACTGGCTAGAAATAAGCCAAGCTAACGTCAGGCATTCATAAGTAAGAATAAGTCTCTGAGTATTTATTTGTAAACTGGGTGGCAGGTCCACTAAAGAGCAAGGAGTTAACAAACAAACAAACAAACAAACAAACAAAAACAAACCCAACTACATCCAGGCAAGGGAACTCCGACAGGGTGGAGAAATACACAACCTGACTGGAGAACTTTCAGCCATAGCGGTCTCCCCACCAGAGGTGGACTATGGAGGAACACTCATCCCCCATAGGGTCTTGGGGGTCCCCCTATAGCTTAGACCTACAAAATGCTTGGTTCAGAGATGGCTCTGCCTCAGAGACAAGTAAAGTGGTTGTCTGGAAGTCAGTCACTTTCAGACCCTCCGATGGTAAGACCGTCACAGAGGATGGCACATCCAAGTCTGTACAGCATGCAGAAGGCCAAGCAGCAAGCAGGGCTGTACAGCGATCCTTAGAGGAAGGCCACAAGATTATATAAGTACGTACTGACTCCTGGGCCTTAGCAAATGGTATCGCAATCTTGTCTAAAAAATGGAAAAAAAAAATTACAATTAACGGAAAAGACCTTTGGTCTAAAGAGGGCAGACTTGTTTGTTTTCTGGTTTTCTTTGTTTTTTGAGATAGGGTTTCCCTGTGTAGCCCTGGCTGTCCTAGATCTCGCTCTGTAGATCAGGCTGGCCTAGAACCTGTATCTCTGATACAAATTTAGTTCAAACCTTCTTAGTCCACCCACATAGCAAACAGGTCCATATGAATGGCTTGTTTGTTAACAACTCTGATGTCCTTATAATAAAACTATGTCACATAAAGACAAAGACCAAACACGATCACATCTTAACCAAGAATGTACCCACTTAATTGAGCCTTGGGAGTATATATTAATAGTTTTTTGGTGGTGGGTTTTTTTTGTTGTTTTTTTGTTTTGTTTTGTTTTGTTTTGTTTTGTTTTTTGAGACAGGGTTTCTCTGTGTAGCTTTGCACCTTTCCTGGAATTCACTCTGTAGCCCAGGCTGGCCTCGAACTCACAGAGATTCTCCTAGCTCTGCCTCCCCAGTGCTGGGATTAAAGGTGTGCACCACCACCGCCTGGCTAATAGTTTTTTTTTTTTTTATCAAATGTCTTCTTTTCATTTAATACTTAATAGTGCTTCTGAAACCTTAAGAGGATAGGACATTCCCAAACCACTCAAAAAAGTCCTATAACAAATTTCAAATTACTTAGAAGATGACTAAAGAGCAATTCATGAAGCAGCTGAAAAACATAATGATAGCCTAAATTCTTATACAGAACAAGCACACGACTTCACTACTATGGTACATGTCCTCAATATAAGGGTGATAGACTTAACAAGATGTTTAAGGCACTAATGAACCCTGACACTTAACTACATGGCTTCTAAGATTCTCTGGACTTGCATCTTGTGAAGACTTAGCCTTTGAATGTCTCACCCAAGGCTGGTCCTGGCTTTGGAACAGAGTGACTGATGGTGTTGTAAAACTTCTGTTCTGAATTTTGCTGTTATTGTTTGCTTTTATTTATATGCAATGGTATTAAGAGATGTTATTCCAAAACCCGTAACTATTATGTATAAGGTATTCTGGGAACCAGGGACATCGCAGAAAAATATTGGGTACCTCAGATTGTAAGGTGTACTAAATGGATGAGAAAAAAGGAAATAATAAGGAAAGGAAAGGGGGCTGGAGAGATGCTCTTCTAGAGGTCCTGAGTTCAGTTCCCAGCAACCACCTGGTTTCTAGAGGTCCTGAGTTCAGTTCCCAGCAACCACCTGGT
>CABHPQ010158624.1:14225-38147 GCA_902168405.1 Peromyscus aztecus
ATATCTCCAAGTGTGCTGGATATGCCTTTACTTATAGCAATAGGGAGACAGAGACAGACAGATCTCTGAGTTTAAGGCCAGCCTGGTCTACATAGTGAGTGAGTTCTAGGACAGCCAGGGCTACACAGAGAAACCCTGCCTCAAAAACAAAACAAAACAAAATATAAAACAAACAAACAAAAAGACCTTTTTGTTTTTCAAGTAAAAGCAAAGGGAATGATGTAACCCGTGATTATTAATGGCTGGTATTGGTGAAATTATTAAGGCCACTCCACGTAGTTAAAAGGGAGATTTATTTAGTGGCGTAACTTACAAATGAAGGGATAGGTAGGTTGCGGATTCTGGGAAAGACGCAGCACAGTCCGGTGGTGTTCCCTGGAGAACTCTCCTCCGTCTACCTCCAGCGTCCAGGGTCCCGGAAACCAAGAGAGCTGGGCATATCCCGATCTCGGGTCTTCAGGGCCCTCTCTTGGCCCTGCCTTGTAGGCGTGACAGTTACCGAAGCCTCAATGGGGGTTGGAACTTCCAGACCAAAGCTGGAAGGGCTACCCACTACAGGCTGGGATATCCAACAGTCCAGGACCAATATCTGGTGAGTGGCTGCTAGCTGCGGCACAACATGAAGGCTGGCATCACGTGGGGCAGGCAGAGCCCTCACATGGTCAGAGCGGAATCAAGGGATGAGGTGTAGGCTCCCTCTTCCTCCTTCTTTAAGGACAAGCTCTCACTACGCAGCCCAGGCTACCCTTGACCTCCTAAGTCACACTCCTGCCTTGCTCTCCACCATACCCGCCAGGCTTGCTATTATGTAGCAATCACCCTTGCAAGAGAGTCTTCCCTTCCTAAAGCGCCACCCTTTGCCGTATTCTGATTCTTAGAAGTAAGTCACTAAGTCTAGTCTGCTCCTGACACTGTCTGCAAAGCACAGCACCGTGGATGCGCAGTGGACAGAGGGCATTACAGTGTAGGCCACATAAAGGCCCTTACCGCACTCACAGGGATAACCACTGGTCAAAGGATGCAAAGAGCCCGACTTCTGAGGTGCCACCAACTGGTGCTTGAATGGGGTGGGGGAATGAGAGAGGGAGCCACCATGCCACTATCTGGACAAGAATGAGTCTGAAATACGTGGCCTGTGACACAAAAACAATGACTTTGAGAGGATATCTGGCCAGCACAGGACACAGCAGCCATTTGGGCCCCTCTACACTGCTCTGGCCATTTCTAAAGTCTGTGGACCTCTATTCACATCCACAGACAACTCAGACTAGAGTGTGCCAATTGTTGGGCATGAAAAGGGAACCTAGTTTGGGCTGAGCACTAGGGTAATTATAGATAAAACTAGATACTACTTTCCTCATACCTCTACTCCTGAGTACTGGAATTATAGGTATGAGCTACCATAGCAACTGGCCATTTAATTTAAGGGATTCCCATGAAGTGGAGACCTGCCCAGCCCAGGACTCTCCAGCAGCAGGCCAGTCCACAGCCTCTCAAGTTACACGGTGGTCCAGCGCTACTTACAGACTTCTTATAAACTTAGAGACTGTTCCTGCAGCTGTTCCTTCATTCTGAGGCAGGATAGAGAGACTGGGAAACTGTGGGATCATAAAAGGAAAAGGGCCCTCACTCCAGAGTCTGCTTGAAGCCTCCCACCAGCTGAAAATCAAACATTCTAACACAATTAACAACATTCGTTGTGAAAGCTGCTGGCCTGGGGAGAATGTAGGGCTGACAGGGTGGCTCAGTGGGCAAAGGTGCTTGCTGTCCTGCCCGGTGACCTGAGTTTGACCCCCAGAACCTGTGTGATGTAAGGAGAAAACTGACCCCTGCAACTTGTCCTTCGATGGCCACATGTGTCCCCCCAGAGATCGATAGATAGGTAGATAGGTAGATAGGTAGATAGACAGATAGGTAGATAGATAGATAGATAGATAGATAGATAGATAGATAGATAGATAGACAGACAAACAGACAAACAACAGGCACTAGTTAGACTAGTAGGGTAGATTTTGTTTGTTTCCACAGTACTGGGGCCTAAACCCAGAGCCTTGGAGATTCCAGGGAAATGGTTTATCACATCTCAGTCCTGATAGGAACAGATCTGAATCAATAAGAAACTATTGCAATACAGAAAGCAGGCCAGGACGAACTCAACTCAACTCTGGTTTCTGCAGAGGAGAGCTAGGCAACTAGGAAGAGGTACATAGTGAGCTCCAATTCAAAAACTGGAAAGGAAGTGTTGGTTCATGTGAAACCCATTGGGGTTTTGTTAAGTGGTGGTTATAAAGTGAGGTTCCTTCAAGGCTGGGAGACAGGGCTCTGTCTTCAGATTGTAGCTGGAACAAACAATATTATCCTCATGTCCAGACAAGGTCTTCTTATGTAGCTCAGGATACCCTTAAACGTGTAATCCTCATGCTAGGTTTATAAGAATATACATATACGTACCTGATGAATGTACTTGACTCCAACAAGACAGACAGGCATATAGACAAATAAAACATAGGTACCTATATGTCACACACACACACACACACACACACACACACACATACACATACACACATTTGACTTTTTGAGTCAAAGTCTTACATGTAACCAAAGTGAACCTACAACTAGGCATCCTCCTGCCCCAGCCTCCTGGGTACTAGCATCACAGGTGGGTGCCTCCATGCTCAGCAGCAGTAAATTCTTGTGGCTACCTTCAGTTTTCTGGAGCAGGTACTGTAAGTCGAGATGGGGTAGTCCTAGAGATCATAACTTGAGCTGTTAGAAACTTAGTGTTTGCTCAAATCTTTACAAGTTTGGGTTCTAGAGGAGAAACAGCTCAGAGGTGTACGGCTAGAATTTGGACACAGATCTGGGCCCCGGTTTAGGCCATCCAGGCTCTTTCCTCCCATCTGAGGTCAAAGGCTCAGAGGTCAGGGTGCCTCTCCACTGAGTGGCTCCATCTTCTCACGGAACTCCAGGTCTGTGCCCTCTTTGTTCAACATGGCCTATTTTAGGGTGCTTCGTGTCCACATCTTCCCCTTTGAATGAAGAAAAAAGCTGTACTAGAATCGCTTTGTGGCTTCTGTAGGAGTTGGCCTCCCCACTCCTCCTCCAGTAACAAGTGGTTTTCTGGAATCAGACCAGCAAGGGTGGCATGAGGCCCTGAAGTCCTAACTAACCAGTCCTGGGGGTAGAGAACTAGTCTATCCACAAGACCTGCAGAGCAAGTGTGACCCTGGACCAGAGAGAGAGAGAGAGAGAGAGAGAGTGTGTGTGTGTGTGTGTGAGGTGCAGCGGGGGAGCTTGATGTAGCTCCCTTCCCGATGGCCTGGTTCCTCTCTTGTTCATCTCATTGTTACTGGTATTTCCTGTCAAAGCTTGAAACGCATTTATGTCTTCATTTGGCTAGAAGAGCAGTAGCAGACTGAGAGGGGATGGTTATGAGAGTCCTGGTGGAGAATGTATGGGTCCCCAGGTGCTGGGAGATGTCAGGCTTCCACAGCCTCCTTTGCTCACATTGTGCTTCTCAGTCCCCTGTATGCTCTGACCTCTGCTGATCAGCACAGTCATGACAACCCCATCTTCAGTGATGAGGGACATGAGTGGGTCTCACTGCTGGGCCTGGAGCAGGGACAGGGTGAGTAAGGGTCATGAATTTTCAGAATAATTCAGAAATGAACACCTGACGATGTTGTTAAAAAATACTTGCTTTGTTTATTGGTATTTTTGAAACAGGATCTTGCTACATAGCCCAGGCTAGCCTCAAACTCATGCCAATTTTAGTGCTATGGCCTCCTAAGGGCTCAGATTACAAGCATGCCTGCAAGGTTTTTTTAAAATAAGTTTTATTATTATCATATAGGAGCCAGGAGTGGTAGAACATGCCTTTAATCCCAGAACTCAGAAGGCAGAGGCAGGCAGATCTCTGTGAGTTGGAGGCCAGCCTGGTCTACAAAGTAAATTCCAGGACAGCCAGGGCTGTTACACAGAGAAACCCTGTCCTGAAAAACAAAACAAAACAAAAACAAAAAATGACCACATAGGAACTGGAAAAATGGCTCAGTGGTCAAGAGCACTTACTGCTCTTGCAGAGGACATAGTTTCATTTCCCAGCACCTACATGGTGGCTTGAAGCCATCCGTTACTCCAGTTCTAGGGGATATGATGCCCTTTTCTAACCTTTGTGAACACCAAATACTCACATGGTGCACTCATAAAATAAAATGAATAAATATAATAATAAAAAAGAGTAGCTTTGACTGGAGAGATGACTCAGTGGTTAAGAGCACTTAACTGCTTTTCCAGAGGACCTGGATTCAATTCCTAGCACCCACATGGCAGCTACAACTGTCTGTAACTCCAGTTCCAGGGCATCTGATACCCTCACATGGACAAGCATGCAGGCAAAACACCAATGCACATAAAATAAAAGTAAATAAATAATTTTTTAAAAAGAGTATTTTTGGCTGGGTGGCGGTGGCACACACCTTTAATCCCAGCACTCAGGAGACAGAGCCAGGCGGATCTCTGTGAGTTTGAAGCCAGCCTGGTCTACAGAGCAAAATCCAGGATAGGCACCAAAACTACACAGAGAAACTCTGTCTCAAAAAAAAAAAAAAAAAGAAAGAAAGAAAAAGAAAAGAAAAAGAAGAAAAGAGTATTTTTGAAAGTCAATGGTGGCACACGCCTTTAATCCCAGCACTAGGGAGGCAGAGGCAGACGGATCTCTGTGAGTTGGAGGCCAGCCTGGTCTAAAGAGTAAGTTCCAGGCCAGCCAGGGCTCTTCCTGAATAGGAAGAACTTTTAACTTAGCTACAAGGCGGGGGGTTAACTAAGAAGGAAAGGACTTGTAGAGAAAGGGTAAGACACACTCAGGGTGTGTGGAGACTTTTCAAGGGGGAAGCCTAAGCCTGTCAGTGATAGCTAAGGACAGGCTTTTGGAGGCTTTTGGAGTTTCATTGCTCAGTAGGTTTCTAAAAGACTCCTCTCTGCTGTATTTTTTCTCCTTTTCAGTGAGTGATATTACAGGGTGGTTCTGGAGGTGCCTTGGACAAAATTGTAATTATATAAGATAAAACATGGAACAGAAAGGTCCCACAAAAGGGTTGGAATATGTCTTTTCCTGTAAATGGGTTTTCTTGTGAGATCCTAGAAAATTACAGGTTTACAGTTGGGAAAGGAGAAAGGTCACAGATGCTTAGGCCTATAGCATGATTCATCGCTGTTTTAACATTCATTTGAAATATCTCTATGTGAAAGAAACATTGTTTCTATAGCAAATATTGACAATAAATGTATTGGAATTTTTTTAAATGTTAGATTTTGTGTGTGTGTGTGTGTGTGTGTGTGTGTGTATGAGTGTTTTGTTTGTATGTCATGTAGTACCCATGGAGGTCAGAAGAGGGAATTGGAGTTAACAGATGGTTGGTGAACCACCACATGTGTACCAGGAATTGAACCCAGGACCTCTAAAAGAGCAACAACGACTGAGCCATCTCTCCAGCCCCATATATTGGAAATCTTGACTCTCAGCTGGCAAGATAATTCAACCAGATTTCTGGACTGTTTTCCATTCCCATGTTCCTTTAGTTTTTTTTTCTTTCTGTTCCCAGTTAACAAAGCCAGATTGCTGGGTTCAGATCCCAATGCTACCACTTGTTAGCTCTGTGAGCTTGGGAAGGTCTTTCTGAGCCTCGTCAGTATAAAACGAACATAGGAATATTGGGAGGCGGAGTTGTTAAACGAGGAAATAGTTGAAGTATAAGTCCAGGTGAGAAAGTTACAGACCTCCAAGAATATAAGGCTAAATCTTTTATTAGCTACCAGCAAGAGCAGGCTCTTGCCCTAAAGAGCTCTTGACACTAAAGCCCAGAAGTACAGAGATTTTTAACAGCAAAACTCACAATTAAACCACTGTCAGATGTAAGTCGGGGAAACCTGGTAACATTTGAGTTGACTATAAATTCAGCAGCTATTTTGGTTATCATCTGGGCCATGGTCAGGGTCGTGAAAAGTCCCAAATGGGATGTGAATGTATTGCTAAGGTGGATATGACTGTTCGGGGGGATTTAGGGACTGAAAATTGCCCAAGCAGACACAAAAATGGAGCCAGGGTAAGATCACAACAATGTCTTAGTCACTGTTCTATTGCTGGGAAGGGACACCATGACCAAGGCAACTCTTATAAAGGAAAGCATTTAATTGGGGACTTGCTTACAGTTTCAGAGGGTTAATCCATTATCATCATGATGAGGGCATGGCAGGATCAAGGTGATGCTCATGGCTTTGGAGCAGTAGCTGAGAATTACATCCTGATCCAGGGAGAGAGAGAGAGGTTTGGCTGGGTGTGGGCTTTTGAAATCTTCAAGCCCATCCCCAGTGACACAGTTCCTCCAACAAGGACATACCTCCTAATTCTTCTTAAATAGTGCGACTCCTTGATAACTAAGCATTCAAATCTATGGGCCTATGGGAGCCATCGTTATTGAAGCCACCACACAGAACAAGGTTGTTATCTTGGTCACTTAATAAGCATTTGACGATATTATAGTTCTCTTCCACTACATTCATCATGAGCCTCACTGAGAATGACTAGGGCTGTGATTACGGCTTACCCAGCCCAAGGCCCTAGAGTCAATCCCTAGAACATTAAAAATAAAACAATAGACAAAATTTAAAAATAAAAAATGAAAATAAAAAATAGAGCAATGACTGGGCCACACTTAATTGGTATTCCATCAATATCTATATCTACCTGTCTGTCTAGCCATCCATCCTCTGTCTCAGTGCTGAGGATCATACCCAAAGACTTTATTTTTTATTCTGTCTCTATTTTGGAGAGGGTAAGGGTAGTTGAGACAGGATCTTGCCTTGTAGTGCTGGGATAGGCATGTACAACCATGCTCAGCTCTAAGCATTTGTTTTTCATTTACAAAGGAATGGAGGACAGGAGGGAATGACCTGTCGACAGTATCCAGAAGGCTCTCCTCGCTCGTTCACTCCCTGGCCAGTTGACAGGTTTCGATTTATTTATCAAGTAGGTTAAACGTTCCTAACTCAAAAAACTGAAATCTAAATGTTCCTAAATCCTGTCTGAAGGTGGGGCAGGGAAAATGCTCCACACCACAGCTGGAGTCAGTTCTTCTTCCATCATATACATCCCAAGGATCAAGTTCAAATTATCAGGATTGACATCAGGTGCCCTAACCCACTGATCCTTTTTTTTTTTTTTTTTTTTTTTTTTTGGACATTTATTTTTATGTGTGTGCCTCAAAGGCCAAAAAGGGTTGTATGATTCCTTGGAGTTACAGGTGTTTGTGAGCCACCTAATGTGGTGGCTGTGCTCTAAACACAGGTCCTCTGACAGAGCAGGAAGCATTCTCCACCACTGAGCCATCTCTGTAGCTCCCAAGCTCCCAAGCCATCTTTTTTAAAGTCTTTTTCCCCCCCATGACAGGGTTTCTCTGTGTAGCCCTGGCTGTCCTAGAACTCGCTTTTGTAGACTAGGTTGGCCTCAAACTCACAGAGATCCGCCTCTCTCTGCCTCTCTAGTGCTGAGAGTAAAGGTGTGCGCCACCACCACCCAAAACCTTTTTTTCTTTCCATTCTGAAACAAGGATTTTCTGTGTAGCCCTGGCTGTCCTGGAACTTTCTCTGAAGACCAGGTTGGCCTTGAACTCAGAGATCCAACAACCTTTGCCTCTTAGGTGCTGGGATTAAAGGCAACCGCCAGGGTTTTGGTTTTTCAAGAAAGGTTTCTCTGTGTAGTCCTGGCTATCCTGAACTCTCTCTGGACCAGGCTGGACTCAAACTTAGAGATCCAGTTGCCTCTTCCTCCTGGATGCTGGGTTAAAGGCATTTGCCACCATCACCCAGCTAAAAAGCTTTTTTATTGTTTTTGTGTGCATGGATTTGGTTTTGCCTGAATGTATGTCTGTGTGCCATGTACATGCCTAGTACCTGGGGCTGAGGGCAGAAGAGGGCAAAGGACCATCTGAAACTGGAGTTACAAACAGTTGAGTTGGGAACAGCCATGTGGGTGTTGAGACTTGAACCTGGCCCTCTGGGAGAGCAGCAAATGCTCTTAACCTATGATCTGTCTCTCCAGCCCCCAGTGAGCTATCTGACAGACTCAATATAATCCTTTTGAGTGCCAATATGATGCCGCAGTGGGATGTTCCACACTTGACCTTATGTGACTCCAGACAAAGTGTTGGAGCATTGGAAATAGATAACATCGCTTCTTTGTCTTGTGAGATCAAATGTAAACAATACAACATCACTTCTGGATGTGTGGATTTTTTGTTGTTGTTTTTGTTTTTTGTTTGTTTGTTTTGGGGTTTTTTTTGTTTTTTTGTTTTTTTGTTTTAGACAGGGTTTCTCTGTATAATAGTTCTGACTGTCCAGGAACTTGCTTTGTAGACCAGGCTGGCCTCAAACTCACAGAGATCCTCTGCCTCCTGAGTGCTGGGCTTAAAAGTGTGCACCACCACCACCCGGCTCTAGCTGTGTATATAAGGCACATATGAAAGAAAGAAATGTGTTGGGCTTGGTCCCTTTCCCGGGATGTCTCCTTATGTAGCATTTTCTGTTCCTCTGAGCCTTGAGTTCCTCCGGGAAGGAAACTGCTGCTTGCTGGGCCCCATTCTCCAAGGGAAGAAACGAAGACCAGAAGGTGACTTTCAAGGGTTTCCCAGCAAGTGAGAAGCTGAGTGCCTGGTCTGACTCTCATCTCAGATTAGCAAAATCTGGTATTTCTTGCTGTTTCCTGTGGGTCAGGCCTTGTAATACCCACTAATAGCTGAACCCGTCTTACCATTGCAGGGCCCCATGATTCCTGCTTCATGTACAACGGCTTGCTGAGTCCTCCAGGTGTACAGTTTGCATTCTTTGTCTCACGTACAGACAGTACAGATAGGAATCTGACAGTTGAATAACTTGCTAACCAGTGCCTATGCTGACTTATTTATTCATTTTTTTTATTTTTAAAGGGAATAAAACATAGTTTATTCTGGAGCTTTTATGAGTGACCATGGTCCTGGAACACAGGTTTAGGTTACCCCAAATTCCTCGTTCCAACGTGGAAGCAGTTTCACAAGGATTTTATAGTGTTACAGAAGAAAGAAAGTCATAAATCAAGGCAAGTTTAAAATACGTTGGTGGGTACACCAGACAGGAAGACACATTGAGATGGGGGAAACTTATAAAGGTCCAAGATGATATTTGATGACATTCTTAGCTTTCCACAGTACTGGATTCCAATCTGCTTATCAGTCTCTGCAGACAGACTCCTTCCAAGAGATTTTTTTTTTCATCAACTCATTTTACACCCTGGCCACAGCCTTCCCCACCTCCACACATGCCCACTCCCCACCCTGCTTCCATCCCCAATCCCTCCTCTTCCATCTCCATCCAGGAAAAGGGCAGGTCTCCTATGAGTATCCATAAAACATAGCATATCAAGTTGCTGTAAGACTAAGCACCTCCCCGTGTGTTAAGGCTGGGCAAGGAGATCCAGTAGGAGGAGTAGGGTCCCAAAAGCCAGTGAAAGAGTCAGAGACAGCCCCTGCTCCCACTGTTAGGAGTCCCACAAGAAACCAAGCTACACAACTGTAACACATATGTAGAGCACCTAGGTCAGTCTCATGTAGGCTCCCTGGTTGTCGGTTCAGTCTCTGTGAGCTCTCGTGAGCCCAGGTTAGTTGATTGTGCGAGACTTCCCACGGTGTTCTCGACCCCTCTGACTCCTACACTCCTTTCTCCTCCTCCCCCACAGGATTCCCAAACTCGACCTAATGTTTGGCTTTGGGGTCTCTGCATCTGCCTCCATCAGTCGATGGATGGCGCCTCTCTGATGACAGTTGGGCCCGGCATCAGTCTGGTCACAGGGGATGGCCAGTTTAGACTACTTACCCACTATTGCTAGGGGTCTAAGCTGGGGTCCTCCTTTGAGACTCTCATTATGTATCCTTGGTTGTCCTGGAACTCACTATGTGCCTACCATCCTGTGCCTAAACATATTGTCATGGAGCCAACAACCTTGGAGGACAAGAGGTAAAGTCTTCGTTTTCCCCTGTAAAAGGACATTGTAAAGTTAGGTCTAGGAATGCAGGTCTGTTTAGATGCAGGATGGTGGGCAGGAGAGAGCTGGACAGTGAAGTCCCTTGTTCATTCTGTGAGCAGACACTATAGGATTTCTCCTGGTGGGCTCTCAGTGATAGAGTGTGCTTAGCATTTCAAGGCCCTGGGAGAAAAAAAGAACCTTAGCCATAGGGACACATGCCTAGAATCCCAGAACTTGGGAGTCTCAAACAGAAGGATGGAAAGTTCCAGGCCAACTTGGGCTATATGGCAAAATCCAATTTTTTTTTAAATGTGTGTGTTGGGGAGTGGGGGAGAGCCTGGCATTGTGGCACATACCTCTAATCTCAGCACTCAAAAAGTCGAGGCCAGTCACCTGTGAGTTCTAGGCCAACTTGGTCTACATAGCAAGGCCCAGGCCAGCCAGGGCTACACAGTGAGACCCTGTCTGAAAAGGGGGAGGGAGCTGGAGAAATGGCTCAGCAATTAAGGGAGCTTACTGATCTTTCAGAGGACACCAGTTCACTTCCCAGCACCTATGTTAGTACAATTGCCTGTAACTCTGGTTCCAGGGGATCGAACACCTTCAGTTGCTGTTAGCACCCACATGCTATAAACAAACCCCAATGCAGACATATACATATACATATAATTAAAAATAAAACAGATGTTTAAAAACAAAAACAAAACAAAGCCCCCAGATGGAGTAATACAGCCACATCCACCTTCCTGTTGGAGGGAGCGAGAGCTGGGTGAGCATCAGGGGCTCTCCACCTGGGCTCAGAAGTCTCTAGGTGAGGCTCAACTCCAGGCCTTCCTGCCTTCCCCATAGGCCATTTTTTTTTTTCGAGACAGGGTTTCTCTGTGTAGCTTTGTGCCTTTCCTGGATCTTGCTTTGTAGACCAGTCTGGCCTCAAACTCATAGAGATCTGCCTGCCTCTGCCTCCCGAGTGCTGGGATTAAAGGCGTGTGCCACCACCGCCTGGTGCCACAGGCCATCTTGGTGGCACCATGGGGTTAGTTCTGAGCTTTGGCACTGACATCACATGATCTAGGGATTCCCCCATAAAGCACAAGTTGGAAACACAGGAGCTGAGTTCCAGTCTCCATTCTGTTACTGCCTCCGGTAAGACTTTCCTTCCCATGGCTCCGCTGAAATCAGTAAATGCTGCCCCCAGGTTCAGGGTTCCCCCAGCTCTGGAGAACCCGCAGGGTGTGGGAAAGAACGAGAAACTTGGCAGATGGCCCTTTCACTCTTGCTCTAGGTTTTAATTTCCCTGTGTAATCAGTGGCTGACTTTGAAACTAGCTGTCAAGTCTCAATGAGGAAACTGAGGTCCAAGATTGGCAAGTTACACACTAGAAGCCACACCCCCAGCTTCCTCAGTTCCATTTCTCACCTCTTACCACATCCCTTCCATTTCCTGCTGGCTCCAGCCTAAGCCAGAGCATCTGGGACACTGAAGTGGGAAGAGTTCAAGTTTGAGGTCAGCCTGGGCTACATGAGACCATGTCTTTTTTTTTTTTCATCTTTTAGTTTTTTGTTTGTTTGTTTTGTTTTGTTTTTTTTGAGGCAGGGTCTCTCTGTGTAGCCTTGGATGTCCTTGCAGACTAGGCCAACTTCATAGAGATCTACCTGCCTCCATTCCTGACTACTGGGATTAAATGTGTGTGCCTCTGTGCCTGGCTTGAGGCCCTGTCTTACCTAGATAGCTATAGATAGAGAGATAGCGAGATAAAGAGATAGATAAAGAGATAGAGAGACAGACCGACTGACCGACTGGTAGGCGAGGTTCAAAAATAAAGCATTAAGGGCTAGCAAGATGGCTAAGTGAGTACAGCATTTGGCATACAAGGCCGAGGATCTAGAATGGATCCCTAACCCTGAATAAAGATGATAAAAGATAACTGACTCCACAGAGTTTTCCTCTGACTACCACATGTGCACTGTGACACACATGCCTAATACACACACACACAAATGATAAAAAATTCATGATGATGATTAATAATAATAATTAAGCAGGGAAAGGATAGAAAATTCAGAGACAAGTGGATGGTTTGGGTTGGGTTTTGAGAGAATTGTGTAACTCCCACCTGAGGGAGAATTTTATTTGTGGGGTGGGCCATCTAAGAAGGTGAGACAGGGGTTAGCCGGGACCTTTCAAAGAGTAAACTCTTCAGCTATCTGAGGAAAGGAAGGAAGAGCAGCAGGGGCAAAGGCCCTGAGGATCTGATGTTCTAAAAGCAACAGGAGGCCAGTGTGGCACAAGCACGTGCGTGGGAGTAGAATGAGCAAGATACAACAGCTGCAAAGCATCCATTGGAGATAAGATTCGCGTCAGGAGGGGATGAGCCATGACCCCAGGGAAACCAAAAGGGAATAGGTCCAGGGCTCGGCATTCCGATAGGCAGAGTCACTTGGGCAATACTGGGACAGCACTCCAGGTGCTAGAGCTGGCATAAAGTGAGGGCACCTCCAACTGGCGGTCAGGGGAAGTGATGAAGGCCAGAGGGACTGGTAGGGAAGGCCAGGGTCCAGAAAGCTGTAATCAGAGAGGTGATTTATTCATGAGGGGGACAGACAGTGGGAGGGCCAGTGGACAGAACTGAGGGAGGACCAAGGGCTGTGCTCCATGGTGGGAGTGGGGTGGCTGTGCAGAAGACCAGACCAGTCTCTGTCCTTATCATCCCCTAGCCCCCCCCCCCCCCCCCCCCACACACACATCAGAAATGGGTGGAGGAGCTGCTGCTCCTGGGACATGGCAGCGGACACTTGACTGGACCAAGGTGTTCTGGTCCAGTGTCCCTTTCCTTCCCTGCAGCACTCCAATAGCTTCCACGACTTGGTATCTCCCTGGCACTGTGTCCCAGGCATCTTTGAGTGGACCGTGCTTAGGCAGAGCTGAGGAGGTGGGGTACCCGAAGGGGAAGCCCCCTTGGTTTCTGTCTCACAGCGGGAAACCCCACAAGTCCCAAAAGGAAAGTGGGAGTTTGGGGAAGACCAAGAAACCCCCATGCTCTCTCAGAAGATGGGAAATCAAGGGTGTGGCTGAGAGCAGGCTTGTGCCAGAAAGGGACGTTGTGGTCAGGCTCCATCCTTGACCATGATCTTCATGGTGCTGAAACACTAGGATTACTGTGGGTCGTGGCTGAGGCTTGAATCTCATACAACCCCAAGCTGGCCACAGGCTAAACCTCAGTTCTGGTCATTGGTTGAGGTCTTGTGCTAGCCTAAGCTTTCACCTCACCTGAGTCACAGCCTCAGAGGCTGCACAACTCTGTCACTGATGAAGCCCTAAGCCTAACACTGACCAGCCACAAGCAGAGGGTTCACTGATAGCTCTGACCCCAAACACAGAGAGAGCACATACACTCACCCCAGACTAGGTACTGAGTTCAGCCCTAGTCCAAGTTCTGACCCTTGATATGGACTGAGCCCTAATCCTGTGTGACTCTGTCCATAGACTGAGCCATTGTCTGAATAAAGCTGATCATGATAGCATGGCCTTGAGATGGGTCTCCCTCAGCCCTGACACTTGGTTACACACACCTGAATGCCTTCCCTCAGTGCATCCCCGCCAGCCTCACACAGACTCATTCCTCACTATGGAGCTATGACTTCCCGCACACTCTTCAGCCATCTGGTAAACCCAAATGAGGGTATGGATGAGTCAACCCCACCAAGTCCCCTCTTATGGGTAATTCCCTTACCTGGCCATCTGTCATTCAAAGGACAATGGACTGGCAATGGCCCTTGGATACTAGTGACAGCAGAGATGTATGAGGAGGCTGGGTCTTTTGGGTCCCACCAATGGACAGAACTATGTGAGTGGACAGAGTCCCAGAGGTGGGGAGCTGAGGGAGGGGCTGGACCTGGGAGCCCAACCGTGGATCTGGAGCTCAGATGGGCTGAAACCCTAGCTTCCCGCCACCCCCATGCTTCCCCCTCTGGGAAGGGAAATTACATTTCCCCATTTTAGAAGGGAAGACTCAGTGAGCAGAAAGCTGAAAGTACAAGCAGGACAGAAAGCGAAACTGGGCGCAGCCCCCAGTATAAGACCCCCCTGCCCAGGAGATGGCTGCACACAAAGGCTGGGCCCTGACATGGGCCAGGTGACAGGAGGCCTTGGCTGGCGTGAGTTGGAAGCTGGGACTGGGCAGAGGGGTGGGAGGTTTGGTGGAGCCTGGGAGAGTTTAACAGGTAGAGTTGGGCCAGAGGGCTGAGGGGCAACACTTTGGCCAAGCTAATGGACATGGCCGGCTGACAATGGCAATGAGCCTGGTGTGAGTGGGCAGGGGCTAGAGCAGTGGAATTACAGCTTTGCCCAGGCTGGACCAGTGATGGGACAGCTCGGCTGGGATGTGTAAGGAGGACTGGATAAGCAGTCTGGCCAAGAGTAGGACTATGTAGACAAATGAAGACTGAGAGCTGAGGACGGTCAGAGAAACATGGGGGTTGGGGGGCTCTGGAACAAGTGGTGACTGGGACCAAGGGGGCAGCCCCTCAGAAGCTTAGAAGGTTGCCCAGTCTGCAGCTGGTAGCTGAGGAGCTAGGGACAGAACTGTATGGAGAGAGGCAAGTGGCAGGACGGGGCAGGGACCAAGAGCTGGAGGATGAGGGCAGGATTCACTACAAAAGGGGTCTTGGAGTGTCCAGAACCTAGAGAGGCGGGAAGTGGATATGTGTTAGAACAGCTTAGTCTGGGGTGTAATATTTACCAGGGCCCAAGGGTACATGCTTTGTCCTCATCCTAGAGCTAGGTAGAATTGTGTTTTGCTTTACTCTTCAGGATGCTAGAGAGTCAGAATGGTTCCCAAGCCAAGAAGCCTGAATGCCAGAGATCTCAGGCACTACCTACTTCTGAAAGTCCATTAACCTCTCCCGAGGGCACTTAGAGGCGGGTTAGAGATCATGAATGGACAGAGAAGGGGCCTGGGGAGGAGCAGGAGTGGGGCTGGATTTGGGGATGGTTTTGGTTTGGGTTTCGAGGGGAATTGTGTAACTCCCAATTGAGAAACCTCTGAAGACTGCCCTCTTCCCAGTGCCCCCACTCCAGAGCCCTGCTCCCCTCTTGGGAGAGCCTGGGACACAGAGATAAGAAGTGACCTGCTCAAGGAGGACTAGGAAGCTAACCTCCTCCCTCCATGAGTGCCACCCCACCCCATATCCCTTTGTACTATGCTGCTGGTTTACCCCAGAAGGGTTCCAGTGCATGATGGCTTACTGCCTTCCATCTGAGTCCCTGGAAGAGAGCCACTCACTGGCTTGGTTAGGTCTTCCCCATGGCTCTAGGTCAGTTCAAAGCACCAGCTGCCTGGGTGTGCCCAGGGAATCCTTGACAGAACATGGCATCCCCACTTCTGAGGCAGGTGGCTATTTCGTCTGAGTTCCCTGGGAAAGCATACTGGCCTGTGTTTGGACCGATCTGGAATCTAATCCTGCCTCCCTGTTCCTCCTACTGTCTAACTTTGGCTAGTCACTTTACCCAATCTCAAGATCTTTCTCCACTGTAAAATGGAGAAAGTACTAGCGACCAGGCTACATGCATGCAGTTATGCAGGCAATCGACCAAGGGAGTTAGTGGGGGTGTGTGTGTGTGTCAAGATTCTACCTTTGTCTTCTTACAACAGTGGCACTTGTGCAGAGATGACACAGGGCAGCCTCTGTGGTCCAAATAGGGGTTCTAAGGGGGCAGCTTGAAGATGCCAGTGAAAGGGACTCAGAGCTTGTATAACTTGTCCTTTTCTCCAGGGGTCTCCATCTTGTCCCCTTTCCTCCTCTCTCCAGGTCTCAGCCTGCTGCTGCTACCCTTGCTTCTGTTACAAGCTGGTGCCTGGGGGTTCCCAACAGGCCCCCTGAGCCTGCAGGAGCTGCGCAGGGAATTCACAGTCAGCCTCTACCTTGCCAGGAAGCTGCTCTCTGAGGCTCAGGGCTATGTCCACAGCTTTGTGAGTCTCCCTGAGGCAATCGGGTCTGGAGGTGGGGACATCCCCGTGTCCCACTGGGCCCCACTAACAGAACTTACCCTTCAGGCTGAATCTCGATTGCCAGGAGTGAGCTTGGACCTTCTGCCCCTGGGACACCATCTCCCCAATGTTTCCCTGACCTTCCAGGCATGGCGTCATCTGTCTGTGAGTGAAGGGCACGGGCTGGGGAGACTGGCAATTGACACGGACAGGTAGAGATGTTGGAAACAGGAAGCATTGACACGGACAAGGGTTTGAGTGAATGTGGATCTGCAGATTTATGGGGTTAACATGCCTCCATAGAGGTGAAGCTGGAAGCCGAGGATAGTGGCACATATCTGTAATCCCAGTACTGGGAGGCAGAGACTTCACTTTGAGAGAGAGGGAAAGATAGGAGAGGAACAAAGGGAGATGGAGCAGGCTGGAATTTGAAAATGGGAACAGGAAGATGAGAGTGACTCTGGGTGGAGGAAGAGGTGGGGCTGGGGTTGACATGAGATTGGGAAAGGAGGTCGCTGTGGGAAAGAGATGGACCGGTCACGGGGATGGGAGCTGGGGGTCAGGTCAGAGATGAGAAGACCGTTGTGGATATGGGTGAAACTTAGCCTGGGGATGTTAGAAGGGGGTGGAATGAGCAAACGATGGAGACTGCAGAGGGAGTTGGGTTGGAGTGGGAACGAGGTAGCAAAGCAGGTAGAGATGCTGGAAACAGGGTGTGATTGACAAGTTGGATAGGGTACCAAAGGAAGGAGTGGAATGGGGCTGTGGGTGGAGGGGGATAAACTGAGTTGAGGCCAGAGAAGAGTATGGGCCAAGGAGATGGGATAGAGCTCAGAGCAATGGTGGGGGAACCCAAGAATAAAGTCAAGGCGGCAGCAAGATGGCTCGGTAGATAAAGGTGCTTGCTGTCAAGCCTGACACCCTGAGTTCAACCCCTGGGACCCACGTGGTGGAAGAAGACCACCAATTTCAGCAAGCTGTCCTCTGACCTCCACAGGTGTGTGCACACACACACATGCACACATGTTAAAAACAGACACAATGTAATAATATTTTGTTGGGTTTTTTTTGAGACAGTCTCACTATTTGCTCTGGCTGTCCTGGAACTCACTATGCAGACCAGGCTGGCCTCAAATTCACATCCACCTGCCTCTGCCTCCCGAGTGAGAGGGTTAAAGGCGTGCACCACTACGGCCGACACAATCAATTTTTTAAAGCGTAAATTTGAGGATGAAATGGAATCTGGGATGAAAAAGAGACCCACATAAAGCTGGGGCTGGGTTTGGTGTTCTGCAGGTGTCTCTTGACATCCCCCCTCCCTTCAACAGGAACCAGAGAGGCTCTGCTTCCTTTCCACCACACTTCGGCCCTTCCCTGCCCTGCTGGGAGGGCTGGGCAGCCAAGGCACCTGGACCAGCTCAGAGAGGGTGCAGCTGTGGGCCATGAGGCTGGATCTCCGGGACCTCCACAGGCACTTACGTTTCCAGGTAGAGTGCCCACGACACCCTTGACCCCTGGTACCTACAAGCAAAATGGGCTCACTGGCTCCCCTTGAAACACCCCTGTGAATCAGGTTGAGGAAGCCTGGGGAGACATTCCAGAGCCTGTGAGTGAGTAGCAGCATCAGAGCCTGGCTCTGCCCCAAAGTCTCTGCCTGCTCCTGGGGATTGGACTCCAAGGAAAGAAGAACCTGGGGTCACCCAGGACAGACGCTGTCATCATCAGGCCCAATATCTGTTCTCCTCTCCCTCCAATTCTGACATTACTCAGATTCTCCTACACATTTCGGAGGGCAACAGAATTCTTACCTTAGTAAAAGGAGAATAGAAAATGCAAGCAAGAGCGAGAAGTAGTTATGTCATACCTGCTGACCCTGAAAAAAAAATCCTAAATAGCAAAGAGGGACTTCCTGAGCAGCGGCCCCCCAGGGTGACCCAGGAGATCAATCCCACCCTGTTTGTAGCTCCTTGCTCTACTATGGCCATTTTTTTTAAATAAAAAAAATAGGTAAGGAGACTGGAGAGATGGCTCAGTGGTTAACAGCACTGGCCTCTCTTCCAGAGGACCTGGGTTCAATTCTCAGCACTTACATGGCAGCTCACAACCTTCAGTTCCAGGGGATCTGGTGCCTTTTCTCACCTCCTTGGCACGAGGCATGTAGGTGGTGCACAGACACACATGCAGGGAAAACACCCACGCACATAAAATAAATGTAAAAGTTGATTTTTTTTAAATCTAGTAAGCCAAAAGTGTGGTGATGCATTCCTCTAGTCCCAAACACTTGGCAGGCTGAGGCAAGAGGATTGTGAATTCAAGGCCATGCTGGATTACATAGGAAGATTCTGCAAAAACAAACAAACACAAGAAACAGAGCTGGAGAGACAGCGGTTAAGAGCACGTGCTGTTCTCTCAGAGGATAAATGCTCACAAACATCCACAACGCCAGTTTCAGGACATCCAGCACCCTCTTCTGGCCTCCAAGAACACCAGTCATGCAGGCAGTACACATACATACATGCAGGTAAAATGCTCATACACATAAAATAAAAATAAATAAATCACTGAAAATTAAAAAAAAAAACATTTTTGGACTGGAAAGATAGCTCAGCAGTTAAGAGCACTGTTTACTCTTGCAAAGGACCCTAGTTTGAGTCCCAGCATCCACACGGTGGCTCACAACCATCCTGAACTCCAGTTCCAGGGGACCTGATGCCTCTTCTCACCTCCTCAAGTACTGCACACACGTATTGCACATTCATACACTAGAGTACACACATACAAAAATAAATAATTGTAAAGGAAAAGGAAACAGAGCAGCAGACTCAGATAAGATGTGAGATGCTGACACCAGAGGTCTGGGGTAGAGGCTGTCCAGAGCAACCATGGCCTGTGGTCACAGATGTCATGAGGAGGTGATGGGTAACAGAAGGAATGAACTCTTAGGTTCGTGAGGCGGCACTGTGTGACCCATGGATCTTTTCTTACAGGTGCTGGCTGCAGGGTTCAACTGCTCGGAGGAGGAGGAGGAGGGGAAGGAGGAGGAGGAGGAGGAGGAGGAGGAGGGGAAGGAGCCGCTCCGAGGGGCTCTGGATGGCCCCAGTCAGGTGTCATCCCAAGTGTCCTGGCCCCAGCTGCTCTATACCTACCAGCTCCTACACTCCTTGGAACTTGTCCTGTCTCGGGCTGTTCGGGACCTGATGTTCTTGACCTTGCCCCAGCACCCAGGCCCGGCTTGGGGTTCCTAAACCTAGCTTCCAGCCCTCTGGAGGGACTCTGAAGCTCCCTTCCCACATCCACTAAGACTCTAAGGCTGGAGTCTGGCCGACAGTCTCTGGCCCGTTTACCTTAGACCAGGCAGGGTTTCACTAGGTCCCCAACCCTGACCCAGTAACTTAAAAGCCCAACAGTCCTCACCAGGTATTTATTTCTTGGATATTTATTTATTTTTAGAAAAATGATGGTTTATTTATTGTTTCATTCTTGAGTTAGGCCACCATGCTGGGTGCCTAATAAAGCCCTCTGGCCCACTCTGTGTCTCCACGTCTTCACAGGAGTGTCTGATACCCAATGAGCGGGAGAGCTTGGGAACAGTCCGAAGCTTCTGCCTACCCAGAACCTCTCTCTACTCCTATGTTCTTGGAGTTCCTGCAACGTTCCCCAACTCTGGCCTGGAGGTTACCATAGCAACCTGCAGTTGTGATACTGAGCCATCATTTTAGAAACTCAAAGCAACTGGTCTGCTGCCCATGGCCATTGACTCCAGGCAGCGCTCTTTCTTTTTTTTGGGGGGGGGGGGCTTCCACCCCAGAGGTGTGTTATCTTACATAGCTCTCTGTGGGGCTCTAGCATGATGGGTAATTGGGGGGGGGGTGGTCATACAGGGAAGATTTAGGGGAGAAGAGTCTTTCCAACCCTGTCTTCCTTGTAGTCTCCTGAGTAGCTGAGACAGATGGGAAGGGTGACCAGGGCAGGGACCCATGATAAATGCCAATGGGGCAGGTGCTCCACCAGCTTACACTGGGGAATCAAACTCCTTAGATTCAAGGTCTTCATAAACATCTGGTTTAGCTGAGGCCCAGAGGGGGAAAACGATGTGTTCCAGTAGCTGAGGGAGTCAAGGGTAACAAGAGTCCAGCAGGGCGTTCTGACCCTCCCTTAGGAGCCTGTCTCACAAGGGCTCTAGGCCCTGTCACTGTGGCTTTGGCCGGCTCAGTCGGGCTTGCAGCTCCTGCATCATGCCGGGATGAGCGAAGCCAAACCTGTAGAAGGAACAGACCCATGGGTGCTGGACCCCAATGCCCACCGCCTCCTCACCAGCCCAAGTGCAGTGCCCCTGTGCCTACCCATGTCCCAGCACTTTTTTCCTGGCTGGCGTTGGAGTCCCTTCAGGCCTTGGGGCACTTTGCTCTGAAGGTTCCTCTGGTTGAAGAGGTGACAGCTCAGGGAACAGCTCCTCTTGGGGGTGGGGACTGGGAGGGTCATACTGCGGCTCAGGAGCAGAGACTCGACGACGCAAAGAGGGCCTTGAGCGCCGCCGTGAGGAATTTCGGGAGAGAAGCACACGACTTCGAGGGACAGAGACATCCAGGCGGGACCCGGGGAGCAGGGCCTGAAGGGCAAGGGACACAGACAGCTGTGGAGAGCCGACTTCCAAATTCTGCTTGTCCCTCTCGGGGTCCTCCTGGGGCCCTCACCTCATTCCAGTTGCTGTGAGCATCCCCTGGGGCACTTGCTGCGGCCCCAGCTGATTCAGAGAAGTCGGGCACAGCTAATGTGGGGATTTGGTGTGTCTGCTGGTCTGAGGGGTCCTCCAGACCTTCTGGATCATTCTCCTGGATCTCTGTCCTCTGTGCTTCTCTCACGGCATCCTCCACGTCACGCAGCTTTTGTGTCTCTCCCTCAGAGTTGTGGGCCCTCCACTCTCTTGATAGCCCTCCCCTACCCTCTTCTTCCAACAGCATCTGATCTCCCAGGAGCCCCTCAGTCTCCATGACGGTTATAGACCTCTCAGCTCTCTCTGCCTGGGAGCCTAAAGTCACACCATCCATTCCCCTCATCCCTTCTGCCATCACAGATGTCCTCAACTCTGCCTGCTCTCCCTCTCCAGTCCCACCAGTTTCTTGGACATCATAGTCAGTCGCCTTCTCCTCTGCTGAGCCTTCTGAGCAAGCTTCCTCCTGCCCACTTTGCTTCTCTGGAGCCTCTTCCAGCTCGGTGACTCCCTCAGTCTCCCCTCTGCCCTTGGAAGGCCAGGCTCTCCCAAACTCCCTCTCCGGGCCCATCCCAGCTTCCCATTCTGGCCCTTCCTCAGCCCCCACAGTCCTGCTACCCAAGATAACCTCAGCAGCTGAAGAACTGGTCTGTGTGTCTTCACTGTCCTGTAGGCTCAGAGCCACCTCCTCCAGACTCCTCTTCCTGCACGTTCCGTTTGCCTCCCAAGGCACCGCAGCCTCCCCCTCACCAGCCTTGATTTCTGTGGGCCTGGACTCCCCCACTGACTGGCCTGTCTCTGCTTCTTGGCTTCCCTCCAGCTCCTGGCTCATTGCTATGGAGACCAGTCCTGCCTCTGCTCCCCACCCTGGGACCTCTGGCTGTTGAGACTCCTGGCCTCCTTCAGCCTGGACCTCCACTGCCTGCCCTGTTGCAATCTCTTCCTCACCTGCTTCTTCAGCGTCTGCTTCTGCCTCCTGGGTGTTTATGCTGTCCACATCCCTTCTCCAGTTTCCCTGGGCTTCTAGCTCAGGACCTGCAAACCCCACAGGCCTGCGATAGTCCTCCAAACATAGCATCCCTGCTGGGCTCAGGTCTGGAGCTCTCCTGGTCTCTTCCTGACCCTTCTGTCCTTCCTCAAGTTGTTCAGTCAAGCTCTGGGAACCTCTCCTCAGCTCAGGGTCCTGTCCTTCAGTGACCTCTGCTCTCGATACCTCTTGTCTCATCTGAGCTGCCTCCTTTTTCTCTCCCACATACGATTCCTCAGGCCTGGCTTCTGGAGATTCTTCCAAGTCAGGCTCACCTTGAGCCTCCTTGTCCGGGGCTAGCACAGCTTCTGTGGCCCCAGAGCTCCTTTCCTCCCTGGGGGACTCTTCTGCCCGCACCTCCTCTTCCAGACTCACCCCCTTCTCTCCAGTGGCTGAGTCTTGCCTTTCCTCATCCTCAGAGCTGCCCTGTGTCTCGTGGTCTCCCACAGCCTGCTTCCCTGCTGTCTGGCCTTCGGTCATCTCTCTGGGTCTCTCACTCTCCAGGGTCTGGGTCTGATGTCTAGCTTCAGCCTCTCTCTTCTCATTGATCTCATCCTGCTGACCTCCCTTGCAAGCCTCTTCTAGGACCCAGACTTTCTCAGTAGCTTCTGGGATGCTGTCTTCTGGGTCTGGCCCATATTCTGCTTCCTGAATGCCTAGGTTATCAGCCTCCTCCCTGCCTGAGGCTGTCCAGGCCTCTCTACCCAACATGGCCCAGTGCTCAGATCCTGCCTCTGGGTTTTGTGTCTCCTGTGCCTTTGCCTCCGTCATCCCCTCTTCTTCCTTGTCAGCCCCTCTGGCCCCAAACCCCTCAGGTTCTGCATCCCTGGCCACCCAGTCTGTCTCTTTGCTGTCCTCCATTCCCTTCTGCCCATCAGTACCAGCATTCTCCTCAGGCTCCCTGTGCCAGGCTGGCTGGGACTCCACTCCCCTGGCCATCCCTGACTCTGCTGCTCCGACCACCACCTCCTTCTCTTCCTTCTGTTCACAGGTTCTCAGCGGCTCCCCACTGCTCACTTCCTGCTCACCGTGCTCCCAGACCTCCTGGGCTCTGTGACTGCTCCTGTCTCTGTGAGTCCCAGGCCCGGCCTCAGGCCTCAGCGGAGCATTTGGCTCCTGGCCCCTGGCACCCTCAGCTGCCTTCCTGGACCCAGTGTCCTGCCTTTCTGCTTGGGGCCTTGGGGAGCTGTCTGCTCTCCACCCCCAGGTCTGTTCACCAGCTAAACTTCCTTCTTGGCATCTTATGATCTCTCCAGGAGCTCCTACCCTCTCGCCCTGGTCACTTCTAAAACCCTCCAGTACCTCCTGGGCTTCCTCCTCTATAACCTTCCCTGGCTTCTCTGCGGCCTCTTCCCCTGGCTCTTCAGCTGCCTGCGGCTCCCTCTCTACCGTGGGGACTGTATCTCCTATGAGGTAGGACACAAACGCGCTGAACGAATCCTAGAAGAGAGGAGAGCAGAGTGAAGACACTCAGGGCAAGTCTAGCCCTTGCCCCAGGGGCACTACTCCAAACAAGCCCAGGTAAGAAATCTGGGGTTGGAAATCTGTGCAAGGACCAACATAGGGCCTGTCCTGGAGTACAAGCACGCACTGGCGGGGGCGGAAGATTGAAAGCCAGGAGTCTGGCTGACCGTAGGAAAGGGACCCAAGCCTGAGGAGAGGCTCTAAGGGAGCAGGAAAGGTGGAACTACAGGGAATGGCCGGAAGCCTCTGGGATCTCCCCCTCTCACCAGCGCTCCCCGCAAGGCCTGATGCAGCCCAGGGAGTCGAAGCCGGAGAAAATCCATCCTGTAGGTCTCTGTGTGTCCAGAAAGCTCACAATGACCATCAGTCCCCACCCACTAATGCAAGCCAGTCCTCCCCAGCACCCAAGACACTTCCTCTTCCCTTGTCTCTCCCTGACGTATCTCCACCCCAGGCCCTGTGCACCTCCCCCATGCTCTAGAATGACTTCATGACAGGCAGGAAAATGGCTGTACAGTGTCCAGGTGACTCAGGCTCAGGTGCACATCTGGAGCTAAAGGGCAGAGGATCAGGCCAGAAAGGAAAAAGTGGGAACAGGAGACCTCAGAAGTGGGTATGGGGGAGGGGGCATGTGGCAAGTGCAGCCCGAGTGAGTCAGGTCTTATATTCACACCTCA
>CABHPQ010158625.1:0-13250 GCA_902168405.1 Peromyscus aztecus
GCCCAGTATACCAGTTCGCATCCTGTTGCCTGCATATCAAGATGTAATACTCTCAGCTCCTTCTCCAGCACCATGTCTGCCTACATGCTACCATGTCCCACCATGATGACAATGGATTGAACCTCTGAACTGTAAGTCACCTCAATTAAATGTTTTCCTTTATAAGAGTTGCCATGGTCATGGTGTCTCTTCACAGCAATAGAACCTTAACGAAGACAGGTGTCTTAGTTACTCTTCTATTGCTGTGAAGAGACACCATGACAAGGCAACTTATAGAAGAGTTTTTTGAAGGCTTGCTTATATATTCAGAGGGTTAGAGTCCAAGACCATCATGGCCAGGAGCATGACAGTAGCTGAGAGCTTCTGTCCTGATCCACAAGCAGCAGGAAGAGAGAGAGACAGAGAGACAGGGAGGCAGGGACAAAGACAGACAGGGGCTGCCATGGGCTTTTGAAACCTCAAAGCCTCCAGGTCACACTTCCTTCAACAAGGCCAAGTCTTCTTATCCTTCCCAAACAGTTTCACTGACTAGGCACCAACCATTCAAATATATGAGCCTACGGGTGCCATTCTCATTCACCCACTGAAGTGGAGCAACACTGCTTACTGGTTTGCTTTTCATGGCTACCTCAGCTTTAAATATATACATACGTGTGTGTGTGTGTGTGTGTGTGTGTGTGTGTGTGTGTATTTAATAGTAATATAATATATATAAAGTTTTAAATATATACAGTCCATCACCACGTGCCCAGGGGTGGCAGGCCCATAGTGGGCTGGGCCTCCCATATCAGTTGTTAATCAAGAAAATGCCCCCACAGACTTGCCTACAATCTGATGGAAGCATTTTGTCAGTTGAGGTTCCGTCTGCCCAGATGATACCCTTTGTGTCAAGCTGACAAAACCAAACCAAATAAAGAACAACCAACACCAGGAACAGCTAACGAGCCCAAGTCTCTTCATTTTCTTGGTCCGCATGTTTTCTTCTTTTTTTCCTAAACCTTTAAGAAAATATAGCCAAAGGAGGAAAATGTAAAAGTAGTCTGGCTCCAGTATTCTTGACAAAATTAATTAAAGGGGAAAAGAATAAATCACATTAGAAGAGAAAAACACTGAGTTATCAGTAATTCCATGACCATTCTGTCTCATCCTTACTGTTATGTGTCAGTTTCCAGTAGTATTCTAAAGAGTAAAGAAGAAAATGTATTAGGTTCTGGATTATCCAATATTTTAGATCTGCTTCTGAATGTCTTTCAGAGTAACAGACCGTTAACCTTTAGCCATTATTTTCTTCTAGACACTCATTAATTACTATTGTCAAGAGAGATATTATCACCATGTGTTACTTGTGGCCAGTGAAGGAATGAAGAAGTATGGCAGTGATCCAGTCTTCAGGTTTTATCATGCCTATGGCACACTGATGGAAGGTACGCACTAGTCATCAACTGTTTTCAAATTCTCTAAGTCCTCGATTTGAACTAAGAATACTTTTCCCCCCCACCCTAATCTTGATTTCCAGGTAAAGCTCAAGAAGCCCTTCGGGAATTTGAGGCCATTAAAAACAAACAAGATGTGTCACTGTGTTCTCTGATTGCCCTAATGTATGTCCATAAAATGAGCCCCAATCCAGGTATAGTATTTAAGTACAGTGTTTGGATAGATTGTCTACATTTGGTTCATTTTGATTTATGGCTATATTATGGAAGGAACATTGTTCTGTGTAATAGTTGGGATACATGGCTCTATTATGGAAGGAACTTTGTTGTGCATAGTTGTTGGGATTTATTATGGAAGGGATGTTATTCTTGGTAGTAGTTGGGATGTATGGCTATATTAAGAAAGTAACATTGTAATTTTCATTGGGTAGTAGTTGGGACATTTGGTTATATTATGGAAGGAACATTGTTCTGCATAGTGGTTGGGACAAACAGCTGTATTATGGAAGGAAAGTTTGTTCATAAGCTGGTCTTTAAAGTTGAGTTGCATTGTGCTGGTGAGTAGTGTAACCTATAACTGAGACAGAAGAAAATCCAAGCCATAGGTAACTTAAAAATATATGTGTATGTGTGCATGTCCAGCAACAATAGCACTGTAAATATTTCAAATAATTAAACTGCATAACATAGAATGAGTTTTTAAGCATTAGAATCATTGTTTTTATTTTAAGAAGCCTATCACATACCTCTCATGCCAAGCATACATGCACAGATTACAAAAACAAAAACAAAAAAGGCAGATCTTTGTGAGTTCGAGGCCAGCCTGGTCTACAGAGCGAGATCCAGGAAAGGCGCAAAGCTACACAGAGAAACCCTGCTTGACAAGTAGTAAACAGTTAGGTGCTTTCTGTTAGGAGTGTGCTAGATGTTTCAAAGCTATGAAAGAGTTATAGTGAGTGATCAATACATATGTGCTTCAGGACTGGACTTCAGAGTCAAGTAGTTTGGGCACTAGTCTTGACACTACCCCTGGTGCTTTGGAATGATTACTTTTTTATATAAATTTTATTAATAAAGTACTGTAATATAGTTGTCTATCTTGGGAATGGCATACACGACTCAGCTGTACTATATAACTGAGTGTGGCTTTTGGACACAAAAGGTGGCTAATCTGACTGTGTGGCTGTTGGTTTATCTTCAGCACAGTGGCTCTGCCTTAATCTACTGCTATTTCAGCCAGCAATTGTGACTCCAAAGTTACCTGCCTACTTCTCTAGTCGCAGCCCAGCCACTCAGGCCATAGCCTGGAGGAAATTCTGTCCCCTCGGGCACTGGCTCTGTCGCTGCCGCTAAAGGCAGCTTTAACTAAATCTCTGTCGTTCTATTTATAAATAAGACTTAAAAATTCAAGGCTGGGGTGAAAACCTGCTAGCTCAGAGAGGCTAAAAAGCTAACCTCTCCTTGCTGGCATCTTCAAAAGCTCCGTGCCTCCACTTTGCCAAACCAGAAAAACCTGCACCACTCCAAATCCATCCCTGTTACTTTGCCTGTCTCTCCTGGTGCCCTCTGATGCTCCATGATTACTTTCTGTCAACTAATTGGTAACTCAGCCTCCTGATCCAAGGTTAATTTTATTTAATCAACACAAATATGATAAAATATCCCCCAACATGTGGCAGAATTTTTTATTTAATTTTTATTTACTTAAATTAAAAAATATTATTATTACTTGTATGTGTGTCTCTGTGTTTTTGAGGCAAGGAGCATGGGGCGGGGGGCTTACACATACCATGGCATGTTCAACTTTTCTCTCCTCCACCTTTTAAGGCAGGGTTTCTCCTGTTTCTGCCACATTGGGAGCTCCAGGTTAGCTGACCCACAAGCTTCCAAGTGATTTTCCTCTGTCCATGTCTTGGTTAGTTTTCTATTGCTGTGACCAAACACCATGGCCAAAACCAACTTGGAGAGAACAGTGTTTATTTCATCTTACAGATTGTAGTTCATCACCCAGGGAAATCAGGGCACGAACTCGGGACAGAAATTGATGCAGAGGTCATGAAGGAGTGTGTTGATTGGCTTGTTCCCGGATTGTTCAGCCAGCTTTCTTTTACCATCCATGAGCACCTGCCTTGGGGTACCACCACCCACAGTGGGCTGGACCCTCCCGCATCAATCACTAATCAAGAAAATGCCCCACAGGCGTTCCCACAGAGCAATCTGGTGGGGGAATTTTCTCAATTGTTTCTTTCTCCCCAGATGACTTTAGCTAGGATCAAGCTGACATAAAAACTAGCCAGCACAATTGGCCCCTTGTCAATCTGGCACAAATGCATCACTATTCATCTAGAAACTTTCCTTTTCCATTTGTCCCGAAGATGACATGTTAATATTATCACAGTGCAAAAACATTCCAACTTTTAAAAGTTCCTTGGTCTTTAAAAATTTAAACACTTAAAAGTTGAGTCTCTTTAAACTACTCATTGTGTCTAAAATATTAAGTCTGTAAAATTCCTAAGTCTGTCAAATTCCAGTGTCTCTCTAGAATTCTCAAGTTACTTTAAAATAAATATCCAAGGCTCATAACTGTGCATTCCTGTGAACTTTAAAAAAAAAAAGTTAATTACTTTCTTACTTCAAGAGGGAACAACCAAACTTCAGCAGTGTATATAACTTGAATGTCCAGTATCTGGGATTCCCTCAAGACTCATGATCTTCTGGGTCCCAAAGGGCTTTGCACTTCTCTGGCTCTGCTGCTCACAACACGTACACCTGTCTAACAGGCTCAGCCCAGCTTCATCCACTTCTGCTGCTGCCCTTGGTGGTCATCCCATGGCACTGGTATCTCCGAAATGCTGGGGTCCTCACAACTAAGCTGCACCTTCACCAATAGCCTCTCCCGGCTCTCTTCAGGGACTCTGACCTTGCCACATGGTGGCAAGCCTCAGCTTCTCTCCATGATCCCTTCATTCCTTCATAACCGTTCCCACCTGGGAGACTGTTACACAATTCCACGTTCAGCTGTCAGCACAAGGTACACCCGTGGCCTCCTCTGGACCACATTGTGCTGACTCCAGGGAAACACTACCCAGAAGACCTTGCTTCAGTGATGCTGGTCTCTTCTTAATCACCACAAATTTCCCAGATCCAGCTAAACCAGCATCAGTTGTCCCAAAGCAAAGGTTTATCAGAACCACAGATTCTTAATTTAAAATATCAAACTGCCATGAGAGAGTCTTTGAAGGATCTAACTTCCCTCTGAAATTTCACAAAACAGGCCTCCATCAGCTGTACTGTTCTCAGCATTATTTTCTAAGTTCCCACAGTACAGCCCACGGAGCTCTGAGCACTCAATGGCTTCTCCAGCTCAAAGTTCCAAAGGCCTTGCACAGTACTTCCCCAAACACCATGGTCAGGTCTGTCACAGTAATACCTCAGGACCTGGTATCAATTTCTGTTATAGTTAGAGTTTTTGTTGCTATGATAAAGCATCATTTTCAAAAGCAACTTGGGGAGAAAAGAGTTTATTTCATCTTACAGTTTGTAGACCATTATCTAGGGAAATCAGCAGGAACCTGGAGGTAGGAAAAGATGCAAAGGCCCTGCTGACTCCCCATGGGAGACTTGATTTGGAGGATGTGGGGATATGGGGTGGCTTGGAAGGAGGGAGGAGATAGGATATGTGGGTGGTATGTAGAGTAAATAGAAAATTTCTTAATAAAGAAAAATGAAAAAAAAAAAAAGAAGCAGAGGCCTTGGTGGCTGGGAGTCTGGGGGTGAGGTGGGGGTGGGGTGCTCCTTACTAGCTTGCTGCCACTGCATCCAGGACCACCAGCCCAGGATTGGCACCAGACACAGTGAGCTTAGCCCTCCCATATCAATGATTAATCAACAAAATGGCCCACAGGCTAATCTGGTAGGGTCATTTTCTCAATTGAGATTCCCAAATGACTCTAGTTAGTGTCAAGTTGACATAAAACTAACCAACACAATCTGCCTCCCATCTCGCTGTGGGAGTTCTGAGATTAAACATGTGCCATCACATCTAGACTTTTTACATGGGTTCTGGGGATCAAACTTGTGGTACGAGGCTTATGCTGCAAGCACTTTAACGCACTGGGCCATCTTACCAGCCCAAATTTTAATATACTTTTTAAATTTTAAGCTGATACCTGATCCAGTTATTAGGAAATTTATGGATGCAGAGGCCATGGTGGCTGGGAGGGGCGGAGCGGGGGAGGTTGCTCCTCATGGCTTGCTCTATCTGCATCTGGGACTGGCACCAGACACAGTTAGCTTGGCCCTCCCATATCAATGATTAATCAAGAAAATGACCCACATTGAGTGTATGGATCTGCTTTTCAACTCTAAGTTTAATGGCATGTACATATTCTTTCTGAAGAAAATTAGCCTCAATTAAATGTACTGTAAGTATAAAATAAGCCCATTTCAAAGAGAGCAAACTCTCTAACTTTATATCTATTTTGTATTTCTAATTTGTATGTATTGGGTTAAATAAGGCATTATTAAGATTCATTTTGCTCATTATTTTTTGGGTTTTTTGGGTTTTGTTTGTTTGCTTGTTTTTGTTTTTGTTTTGAGACAGGGTTTCTCTGTGTGTAGCCTTAGCAATCCTGGAATTCTCTTTGTAGACCACACTAGCCTCAAACTCACAGAGATCCACCTGTCTCTGCCTCCCAGGTGCTGCACCCCTTAGCTTGGCTTGCTCATTCTTCTCAAATGAAGCAGCAATACTAGCAGTATTTTGATGGCATGTATAGTGTGTATTTATTTTTAATGATGCTGCCCTTGAGAGAATAACTAAATTCTATACCTGGTTAATCATCTGACCTATCATGAACACTCGATCTGGGGTTTAATTTCGATTTAATATTATTTCCCCCTCACAGATAGAGAAGCTATCCTGGAATTAGATACCAAAATGAAGGAGCAACGTAAGGAAGCTGGACGCAAAGCCTTGTACCACGCAGGCCTGTTCTTATGGCACATTGGTCGCCATGATAAGGCGAGAGAATATATTGACAGAATGTCAAAAATGCCACATGATAGCAATGAGGTGACCATTTTTCTTTTTGAAACAGTAGTACTAACAGAAGATTGTGATATTATGTAGTAGTATCCTTTGTTTACTCCTTTATTATAACCACTCTGTTCTCAATAAATAACTTTCTTTTAATATTCTTAATTGCAGACTATGACCTTTCCAAGGTTGCTTATTTCTTGTTTCATGAGCTTATTTGCTAGCTTTAACTTACAAATATCCTTACTGTATATGAAATATTCATAAATAATATGGCTGGCCGGGCGGTGGTGGTGCACGCCTTTAATCCCAGCACTCGGGAGGCAGAGCCAGGCGAATCTCTGTGAGTTCGAGGCCAGCCTGGGCTACCAAGTGAGTTCCAGGAAAGGCGCAAAGCTACACGGAGAAACCCTGTCTCGAAAAACCAAAAAAAAAAAAAAATAATAATAGTAATAATATGGCTGGACTGGGGTTTCTTGTTTCTGTACTAGTCACTTTGGAATAGATCTGTATTCTGCTTCCTTCTCTTTCCTTCTTATTCCCCTTCCTTTCCTCTCATTGAACATGTCTGCTATAAGACACCCGGATGTGTGCCATTAGTAATCCAAGCATAAAGAGAGCACAGGCTTCATTTTCTTGGATAAATCAGCATAGTGCACATGCCTAGTCTACCTCCTGAGAAGTCTTTGAAATGATGAGAAGAGCTGTGATTAAAGTGTGCAGGAAGACAGCCGCCTATTTTGTACAAGCCATGACTTTGATAAACATTTTCCCTCAATCACATCTGTAAGGGTAAGTGATTGAGGGAAAATGTTTAGAAAAGAAATAGCATTTCAGCTAAAACCAAGAAAACAAGTCCCCCAGTCCCCCCCAACCAATTTCATCAGTAAACCTAGAAAGGGGAGTAGTTACCCCAGGTTGGAAATGCTAAGTAGAGATGAAGACACATCATATCTGCTTACCTTGAGAGCCTTGCATTTGAGGGAACGTAGTGAAAATGGTAAGAGAAAACCGTAGAGATAGCAGGATCATGATTGCTAGGTACGAGTATCTGTAGATAATTGGATAGACATTAAGAAATCCTTAAAGGCTTTGAATCACGGAAGTTACATTATTACAGTGCAGATCAAGAAAATAGTTTATAGGCTGAACTGATTGAGACAGAAACTAAAATTTGCAGGAAGTACATTCTGGCAGATGGTTTTGAGGGACTAGAGGAAGTACAAATAAAAAATGTTGAAGACCCACCAAGATTTGTCAGCTGATACACAAAATGAAAAAAAGATAATGAGGCATAAACTCAAGGGGTGCCTCAGTGTCCCCAAATCTAGTGAGCTCTGTTTCCAGGAGGAGAAAGTGTTGAGTGAAGTCACCGACAGTAGAGGGCAGTGACATGTTTGTCTTCACACGTGCTGGGTTTCAAGTGCTGGCTAACAGAAGAGCAGATGAGCTTTAAAAGGAAGGAAGCTGAAGGCTTAGGACTAGAACTGGAGTTTGTCAGTTAGCCCACAGAAATAGCCTTTGAAACCCATTCAGCTGGTAAAGTGTCTCCTTAGTTGAAGGGGTGCTGGTTGATAGTCTCACCCATATTTTCAGGAGGCAAGTATAACCTTTCTCAAATGCCTAAAAGTTAATCTAAAAAGCATAGAGAGGAGAACACACCCTATTTCTCATTTGATTTTAAAAAGAAATCATCTTCTTTGCAATCATACAGACCTTCCAATCCATTGGAAATATCCATGATTTCAGTTTTTCATTTCCCAGGCATTTTCTAATTAACTAGACTGTTGCAGAGCTTGTGAAGGTAGCTGTGGACTTATCTTGGTCTTTATCATGTGTGAAGTAAAGTATCATCTCTGTTCCTCACCTTAGCTCATTGGGGTTGTATGCAAAGAGAGGCAACACATTCTCACAGAATGAGCCACATGTTAGCTATTATGATGCTATTGTCATGGTGGTCATTTACCATCAAAGGCTCAGAGAAGAATATTCGTTTCAGCAGTAAGACAATTGCTGACAAACTTCTTGATATTCATATTGACTTGAGTAGTAACTTTCTTTTCCAGGGACCAATTTTGAAAGCGTGGCTTGATATTACAAGAGGGAAAGAGCCTTATGCTAAAAAAGCACTAAGGTATTTTGAGGAGGGATTACAAGACGGAAATGATATTTTTGCTCTGCTGGGTAAGGTGAGTTGGAATCAAAGTGAATTCAAATCTAATCAAACTAAGTAGATCACAAAAGATAATACCTGTGATTCTGTCTTCAACTGTTGGAGGGACTTGCATCTATCTGGGGAGGACACAATAGAGAATGACTTCTCTACCAAAGGGCCTGATTTCGGGATCAGTGTTATGTCTGTTGTGGTTGGTTCTTTAATTCATTCCTGCACAGTGTTTCCTTACATCTAATATGTGTGAGGCATCACCGGAGAAGAAGCGTGACATGGATAAGGTAAACACCTCATGTTGTGGGGCTTCTCTTCTCCTAGAGAGATGAACAGTGAGTGAAATGGGTAAATTAATTACCTAGGCTATGACTAGATAGTCAGCAGGAAGTGCAGTCAAAAATAAGGCAGGGATGGGAGATGGGTGCTGAGGCACAAATTTGCAGTAGGAAATGAGGTAGTCAGTACATTTGACTTTTGAACAAAGACTTATAGAAATGAGGGCTGCATAACACCTGTATGTTTGTCCTTTTATTCTGAAAGATACTGAAGGAAATTCCAACTGAAGCATGTCTGTGATCATCTGAGATAGCTGCACTGTCAGTGTATGCTTTGAATCAGTAGTATTTAAGATTTTCACAATCCTCATTCCAGTGCCCTACAGCGCTGATAGCATGGTGCAGAAAACATTAAAAATAAGGTGTGACAGATTCAGATACCTTAAGGCACATTCAGGGCATAGTGAGAAATCCAGGCGGTTGGAGGAGAATGAGTGAGAAGTTAAAGGCTAGAGGAAAAAATGGGGCATGGACCTAAGGTCAGGGTGACGAGGAGAGGTGATCTAACAGGTCTCGCTTTGGATTTGAATTTATATTTGGGAAGTAGCTAGTGCAAAGCTTGAACAGTTTTACCCTTGATTTGCATTCTGAGGATAAACAGTTGACAAATCTTTAAAAAAAAATCACTGTTGGGTTGGACTATTTAAGTTACATCCTTTCGGGCTGAAGAGATGGCTCAGTGGTTAAGAACACATACTGCTCTTCCCAGAGGACCCAGGTTCAATTCCCAGCACCCACACCCTCACACAGATATATATGCAGGCAAAACACCAATGCATATGAAATAAGAATGATTTTTTTTTTTAAAAGTCACTTCCTTTCATCTGTCTCCACTAACATCTTCTGACCACCTTTCTAAACTTATCTATGGGCTGCAGTGAGACGGCTCAGGGTAAAAGGACTTGCTACGAAGTCCGAAAACCTGAGTGTGAGCTCCAAAACCCACACGTAGGAAGGGAGGCTCCAGCAGACCCTGAATGTCCTCTGCCCTCCATCTGTGGGTCCTTGCACACACCCGCAGCCACACACAGGATAAATAAATAAAATTCAATGATTGGGACTGGTGAGGTAGTAGATGAAAATGTGAGGGTGTGAAGTTGATCCCCTGAAACCACAAACAAAGTTTGGATGCAGTGACTGAGGTCTGTAATCCTAGCACTCGCTGGCAAGATAAGGGAGGAGGGGGTGGAGCCAGGAGCATCACTCAGAAGCTTGTAGGTAGCTCCCCTGGCGTACAAGGGTGGGGAGAGACAATACGAGAGACCGTGCCTTAACCATACAAAAGGAGAGAATTGACTCTTAAATTTGTCCTCTGACTTCCACACATGTGCTGTGGTCCATGCGTACCTGCACTCAAACTCCACAGTCAATAAAATGAATTGTTTTCATTGCCATTTTAGGGGCTGGAAAGATGGCTCAGTGCTTAAGACCTCGTGCAGAGGCTCTGAGTTCTGTTCCCAGCACCCATGTCAGGAGACTCCCCAAGACTTCCACTCCAAGGGATCTAGTGCACTTTTCTGGCCTCCAGAGGCAACACTGTTCATGTGTACACACTCACACTAAGACATTCACATATACACAGTTAAAAATACATCTTAAAAATACTATTATTTGGCCGGGCGGTGGTGGCGCACACCTTTAATCCCAGCACTCGGGAGGCAGAGGTAGGCGGATCTCTGTGAATTTGAGGCCAGCCTGGGCTACCAAGTGCCCAGGAAAAGCGCAAAGCTACACAGAGAAACCCTGTCTCGAAAAAAAAAAAAATACTATTATTTTAGCAGTGCTGGGGGCCTCTTACAATCCCAGGGCTAAATAAGTGCTCTACCACTGAGATAAGTGTCCTTCAGGTTTTTTTAGTTGAGAATAAATAAGTAAATACATTTAAACTGGGCATGGTGATACACTCTTGTAATCTGAGCAATTGCAAAGCAGAGGCCGAAGGATCCAAACCAGCATAGGTTATGTAATGAGACTGTCTAAATAATGTATGTTCAGAAGTCTTTATTATTTATGATAAAGAAGAAAAAGAGGTGAGGACTAGTGTTTATTTCTTGTTAATGTCCCCGTGGTCTCTTGGCCAGCTTCCATGGATGAGTTTGTTCACATTTTAATCAACCCACATAACAAGTATTCAGGGTGATTAGAGTCAGGATCTTCCTCATTGTGCTGTTACAGGAATTGGGTTGGCAAGTTTTTAAAGTTTTTTTTTTTTTTTTTAAATGATCTTGCTGCTCTCTATTCTTTAAAGGAAAGTGAGTTTGTAATCTTCCAGGGTTAGGCTAGTTGAGGTATTAATATGAAGGACTTTAGCGGGGTTTACCTTTTACTGTGATGTGATACTCATGATTGGTTTAAATGATTTCTCTGAATTACTGTGGTCTCATCTGTCTTGTGTTGTTTCAACAAAAACGCCTGAAACATAATAGGCATATTGACTTGCATCTGTAATCCTGTAACTCAGAGGACTGTCATCAGTCCTTGAACTCAGAGTTCAAGATCAGTCTAGGCTGCATAGAAAAACTGTTTGTTCTAGAACCCCTCCAAATGAAAGGAGACTAAAACAAAGAAGTCTGAGACTAGGTGCTTTAAAAGGAACAGAAACTCATTTCTGCAATGCTAATGCAAGAAGTCTGAAATCACAGCACCAGCAAGTGTGGTATCTGGTAAGAGCCCTGCGCCCTACAGGATGGTCCTTTGAGCAGTCTTTCCTAATGGAGAAGTGGTCCCCTACATGGCAGAAGACCAGAAGAGTGGACTCCATCGCCCCTCTTTCATTTTCATGATGAACTACCTCTGGTCAGGCCCCACCTCCCAGCACTGTTGCTTGGGGAATTAAATTTCAATGTCGATTTTTGGAAGAGACAAAAAAATTGAAGCTCCAGAAGATCCATTGTAATTATATACGTACTTTTTGATTAATTCAGCAGAAGGGACTCATTAATATTCCAACTGGGGGGCTGAAGATGCTGCTTCGTGTTCCTGTGGGAGGGGCTGGTCTAAGGAAGAGTCCAGATGTTAACACATCAGCTCTTTGTGGCAGGGCTTTCTTATTTTCAGTGTTAGCTATGTAGGTGGATTCCAAGAGAAAATGTGTACTAAAATTTATCCTAATCTTCTATTATTGTCAATTATTTGGAAATTTAAATATTTTATTTTGATATAATAGATTTCTGGGTAACTATACTTTCCTATAACTATATGGAATTATATATATATAAATACATATTGTACTTTTATATTAATGTTGAGACAAATTAATAATCTAGAAGAAAAAAATTAAAAGGGAAAAATATGGTTTATGAACTTACATTATTTATTTAGTGTGAGTTTGTGCTTGTGCATGCCTAGAACAACTTGCTGGAGTCAGTCCTCTCCTACCATGTGAGTTCTGGACATTGAACTCCCTGCGGTCATCAGGGGAGGTGGCAGATGCCTCACTCTGTGAGTCATCTTGCAGCCTCTCCATGCATTTTCAGTACACTAATTACACTTATAGGTTATTCTCCTCTGGGAGAAACAATGTGTCTAATACACAGACACTAAAGGTTTTTCCAGGCAGCATAGTGACATTTGAGTAAGAGAATAACTGCCACTGTTAAACAAGCCAGCTGTCATAGAGGACGTATTCCTTGTGACAGTGAATGGAAGTTGCACACTTCTGCAATCCTTCCACGTCCACCTGGACTTCTGTTAAGTCCATGACCTCTTATGTAATGACTCGTTTATGGACATGTGGGTAATTTTTTCTTTCCTCTTGTACACTAACCATTGGGCAGTAACCATCATGGGCGTGCCCCTTTGTGCTGTCTTTCAGTACTTCCTTAAGAGAATTCCTAGAATTGAAGTGTTGTTGGAACCTTATTTTGCTTATTTTCTACCCTGAAAGTAACATTTTCAAATACAGGGTAAAATCTCTTTAGTTTTATATGCTATTTAAAAAAAATCTCCTAATTCTATAAAGGTAATTTTCCCATTCTAAGTGGCAATATTCTTTCTATTTCTAAATGAACTTTTACTTGTTTGATTTTTGAGACATGGCCTTATTCTGTACCACATCCCAGGCTAGCCTGTCCTCAGCATGTAGAAGATAGACTGACCTTACTTAAATATTGGCCATCTTCCTGCCTCAGCTTCCTAAGTACTTCTGCATATTATTTTAATTTTATAGTATATTGAGTCTATTTTAGAGCAAAATTGCCAATGTAATGTGTGTTAATTTCTGTGATATTTTAAGATGTGAGTTTGATAAAAACTCAGAAAAAAAAATAGCATCG
>CABHPQ010158626.1:0-44346 GCA_902168405.1 Peromyscus aztecus
GGGGGGGGGGGGGGGGGGGGGGGGGGGGGGGAGGAGGAAGAACGGGGAAATCTATGACTGATATGTAAAGTTGAATTATGTTGTAAAATAAAATAAAATAAAATATAAAAAAAAGTGTATTTGGAAATAAAGTCAGATGGAAATTTAATTTTTAAAATTCCCATTTATTCACTCTCTCTAATAAAATATGGCCACATCTTCCCTATTCAATCCTATATAATCCCATTACCCCTTTCCAGACAGGACTAAATAAACAGGACTTTGGTTTCATGCCTCAGGCAGTTACTCCTTGGAGGTGGCATGGCCTTTCTCACTGAACTCTAAGTCACAGTGCTCCTTTATCCATACTGTGTCCAAGCTGCCTCCCAGGGTGGCAAGGGAGATTTTGGCTAAACTTTTTTTCTGTACCCGTTAGTTTTTCCAACTAATAGAATAAAGGCAGTTTTCTAAAAAAAAAAAAAAAATTGTGATTAGCTATAACATAAGTAGAAATTATCTTCCAAAACATTGTTCTATTTCCTTCTTATTTCCAATAAAATTCCTTAAAGATATGCTTTAGCTTTCCCTCTTCTTGTCTCCATAATACCCAAATTAGGCTTCTGTATCCCAATTTTCCAATCAATAAAAACTACTCCTAAGTCCACTAGTCAATTTTCAGCCCTTACTTTCATTGGTATAGCATCAGTATTTAGATCAGTCCTTATCAAATTTGTGAGGTATGTTCTTCACTATTCTTCATCTACAACATGTGCTACTAAATGATGGGGATAGGTTCTGAGAATAGTCTCATGAGGCAGTTTTAACCCTGAACAAGTTCTGAAGAGTATAATCGCATAAATTTTGATAGAATGAACCAGTCACTTATACTGGTCTCCTAATGCATTCAAGAAATAGAATAAGCACTTAGAAAAGGACGTTCCTTTTCAAAACATACTATTTTCACAGGAAAGATTTAAAAAGTAGATATATCTATAAACAATAATTAAAATCATAGGCTGGGGAGATGATAACTTGATGATCTGAGTTCAGAACCCCTGAATATATGAAAAAAGTGGGCTCATTAGAGCAAGTGTCAGAAATTCCAACATCACTATTAAATTGCATCAAAGCCTAGTGCATATACAATCGTGCTGCTATAGGGACCAGCCCTGAGCATCTCAGGAATTGAGGGGAGATGTGGAGTCAGAGAACTAATCACTCAATTTATTTTTCAATTTGAGGGAATGAAATTTAATTCTCTGGGGCGAGTGAAAAGGAGAAACACACACACACACACACACACATACACACACACACACACACACCCCTCCAACATACCTGGATCTCACCTAGGGTGCTGATAAATGGCAGGCTTTCAGCAGGCTAAAAAAACTGAAGAAGAATGCAGAATCGGCAAACTCCTGTACAAACAGATAGATGAGGACTTTTTTGAGGGTCAAAGTTGGTTTTTCATTTTTTCATTCTTTCTGTTGCTTGTTCTACTCTATTCTTTTTCTATTCTGTTCTACCTGATGTTTCCCTTCCTCATTTTATTTTCTTTTACAGCTTTTACAATGTAGTTATAGTCTATTTTTCAAGTGAATCATTTCAATAAATATAAGTAAACAACAAGATGTTTCCCATTTCTCTTACATGATTAAACATTTTACATATTACAGGTAAAAAACAAATTATTTTCAAGGACCCATATTTCCTTTATGTAATTAGAGATTTTATGTATTACAGATGGAAAAGAAATTATCCCCTAGAACCCACATACATTTATGACCAATTTGTTATAGATTAACAAACTGTAAGCAAATAAGGCATTTTTCTCAGCCAGCTCTTTAACTGGCAGCCTACATTTTGTGGTTACAAATAAAGGATCAATTATTTTATTATATATCTCAAAAGGTAATCTTATAAAAAACAACTTGAAAGAATCATGAATCTATACTTTTATATGTGAAAAACAATCAGTCATTTCTACTTTAAGTAGGAAAAGAAGAAACCCAACTTTAAAAGTCCAGAAAAATGTTTTCAACAAAATCAGAGAAGAATATTTTCCTAACTACAGAAGGTGATAGCTATAAAGGTACAAAAAGCATACAGAATATCAAACATATTGGACCAGAAAAGAACATCCCCTAACAAAATAATAATCAAAACACTGAGCAGATAATGCAAAGAAAGGATATTAATAGCAGCAAGGCAAAAATGCCAAGTGTATATAAAAGCAGAACTATTAGTGTTATACCTGACTTCTCTTTAGAGACTCTAAAAGCCAGAAGGGCCTGGACAGATGTGCTGCAGACTCTGAGACCACCCATTATAGTTCAGACTATTCACCCAACAAAATTTTCAGTCACTATAGATGATAAAGTAAAATTTAAACACTATCTATCTACAAACCCAGTCCTACAGATGGTTCTAGAAGAAAAAGTCCAACTTAAAGAGGTTAATTGCACACAGAAAAACACAATTAATAAATAAATGTCACACCAACAAAATCAAAAGAAGGGAAGCATGCACATACTCACACAAACCACGATCACCAGCAACCATTGACCATTGATAGCTCTCAATATCAATGATACCAACTAACCAATAACAAGATAAACTAGTAGAATGGATGTAAAAATAGGATACATCCTTCTGCTGCATCCAGGAAACAAACCTCAATATCAAGGATAGACATTACCTCAGGGTAAATGGCTGAAAAAAGATATTTAAAGTAAATGGGCACAAGAAGCAAGCTGGTGTAGCCATTTTAATGTCTAACAAAATAAATCACAAACAAAAACTGATAAAAAGAGATAGGGAAGGACACTACACACTCATCAAAGGAAAGATCCATCAAGATGCCATTTGGATTCTAACCATGCCCCAAACACAAAGTCACCCATATTTGGAAAAGATTCATTACAACAGATTAAATCACATATTGACCCTTATACATTAATAGTGTGAGACTTCAGAACCCCACTATTACAAAAGTAAAGGACATCCAGATAAAAACTAAACAGAGAAATATTGGCATTAACAGATATTACAGACCAAATGAACTTAACAGATATTTATAGAACATTTCACCCAAGCACAAGTGTTGTGGGATGTTCTGTGTGCTGTGAATATGTGTTGCTCTGATTGGTTGATAAATAAAACGCTGATTGGCCAATAGCCAGACAGGAAGTATGGGAGGAGGTGAGCAGACAAGGAGAATTCTGGGAAGAGTAAGGGCTGTGTCAGGAGTCACCAGCAGAAACAGAGGAAGCAAAATGACAAGGCAGAACTGAGAAAAGGTACCAAGCCATGTGGCTAAACATAGATAAGAATTATGGGTTAAATTAAGTGTAAGAGTTAGTCAGTAATAAGCCTGAGCTAATGGTCAAGCAGTTATAATTAATATTAAGTCTCTGTGTGATTATTTTATAAAAGGCTGTAGGACTGTGGGTGAGAGATTTGTCCCAGCCAGGCAGAACACAGGAAATCTTCCAACTACACACAAGAGGATATACTTTCTATTCTGCACCTCATGGAACTTTCTCCAAACTGACTTTATACTTAGTCACAAAATAAGTCTCAACACATAATAGAAAATTGAATTAACTCCCTGAATACTATCAGATGACTGCATTTAAAGCTGGATATCAAGAAAAACAGAAAGCCTAAATATTCATGGAAATTTAACAACTCTCAACTGAATTACCACTGTCTCAAGGAAGAAATGAAGAAATTAAAGATATTTTAGAATTCAATTAAAATGAATTCACAACATACCCAAACTTATATGACACAATGAAAACTGTACTAAAAAGAAAGTTCATAGCACAAAGTTTATACATAAAGAAATTTGAAAGATCTCATAATAGTAACTTAACAGCACATGTCAAAGATCTAGAACAAAACAAAATAATCACACCCCAAAGGAGTAGATGTAAAGAAATATTAACACTGAGGGTTGAAATAAATAAAATGAAAGCAAACAAAAAATTCACAAAAATTCTATGAAAAATGGAGTTGGTTCTTTTAGAAAATAAACAAGATATACAAACTCTCATCCAAACTAACTAAAAGAAATAGAGGGAATGTCCAAATTTAAAAAAAAATCAGAAGGAAATTAGTTCATTAAAATAGACACCAGGAAATCCAAACAATCATTAGGTCATACTTCAAAAACCTATATGCCACAAAAACGGAAAATCTAAAAGAAATTAATAATTTTCTCTAAAGGTACCACCTAACAAAGTAAAATCACAATCAGATAAATAATCTAATTTAACCTATAACCTACACATGAAATAAAAGAAGTCATTAAAATTTCCCAACCATAAAAGCTCAGAGCCAGAAGGCTTTAGCCTAAAATTCTACCAGACTTTCAAAGAAAATTTAATGCCACTACTCTAATTATTCCATAATATAGAAACACAGGGACATTGTCAAATTTATTTGAGGCCACATTGATTATTCCACAACACCTGGTAGGAGTGAAAGTAGGAAAAATGCTGAAATGTATTGGCACAGAGGCAACTCTCTGAAGAGAACACCAATAGCACAGGCACTATGATCAACAATTAATAAATGGGACCTCATGAAACAGAAAATCTGCAAGGCAAAGGACACAGTCAATCGGACAAGGTGGCAGCCTACAGAATGGGATTTTTTTTTAACCAACTCTACATCTGATAGAGAGTTAATATCAAAATATATAAAGAAACTAGACAACAACAAAATAATCCAATTAAAAGTTGGGTACAAATCTAAACAGATAATTCTCAAAGAAGAATATCAAATGGCTGAGAAATACTTAAAATATTCAATATCCTTAGCCATCAGGGAAATGCAAATCAAAACTACTTGGAAATTCCACTTTAATCCTGTCACACAGTGACAGCTCATTCTGATGAGAATGTAAAGCAAAGGGAACACTCCTTCCTTGCTGGTGGGAATTCAAACTTGTACAGCAACTGTGGAAATCAATGTGACAGTTGTTCAGAATGTTGGGAATCCACCTATGTAAAGACCCAGCTATAACATCTTGAGTATACACCCAGAGGATACTCCACCCTACTACTACACTTGCTCAAACATATTCATAGCAGTTTTATTCATAGCAGCCAGAAACTAGAAACAAATTAGATAACCTTCAACAGAAAAATGGATAAAGAAAATGTGGTACATTTACACAATGGAATAATCCTCAGCAGTTAATAAAATAACATCATGTTATGTGCAGGCAAAAATATGAAACTAGAAAATTTTTTTTGAGTGTGGCAACCTAGACCTAGAATCATAAAAGTGCTTTGTATTACTTATAAGGGGATATAAGCCATTAAGTAAATGATAACCAACTACAGATCCAGGGGCTTGGTACAGAAGACAGGTCTATGGGGGACACAGGTATCCACCTAGGAGGAGGAAATAGGATAGATTTTATGCACAATTGTGTGAATGAGAGGGGTGATTAAGTTGGGGGTTGTCTTTGTTGGTTTTAATGAAGCGGTGCAATGTTATTCATTAAGCGGTGCTGTTACTATGCAAGAAAAGCCACAAGGCAAGACAAAACCCACTATCAGAGTTTTATTAGGACAAGAGAGGGACAGCACAGAACATGACCAGGCCTGAGGAAGACATGTGAAGAGAAGCAGGGGAGTAGAAGGGGGTGGAGTCTGTGATCCGCTTCTATGGATTCCCCTGCACATGCTGGACTTACAGAGCTATGCCAAGCATGCACATAAATTTCGTGATCACACTGTGTGCAAATTATGGGATCACACAGCAAACAGATTATGTAGGACTTATTTGACTACTAAACTGCGCATGTATAGTCCTGTAGCTAGGGGAGTGGCCAGAAATTCCAACAGTCTTAGATAGGGATTTATTGCTGTGAAGAAACACGGTGACCATGGCAACTTGTGTAAAGAAAATATTTAATGAGAGGGCTTGCTTAGGGTTTCAGTGGTTCAGTTATCATCACGGCAGGAGCATGGCAGCATGCAGGCAGAGGTGGTGCTGGAACTGAGACTGCTACATCTTGCAGGCAACAGGAAATCAACTGGCTGCCACACAGTGAGGGCTGAGTAAAAGACCTCAAAGTCAGCCCCCACTGTGCCCACACTTCCAACAGAAGGTCTGATCAAGGTTAAAGGTGTGCCCTCCAGCCTCAGGGTCTGGATTGAAAACATGTATCACACATGCACCTGCAACAAAACCGCACTTCTTCCGACGGGGCGGCAGCTCCTAAGTGCGCCACTCCCCATGAGCTTGCGGGTGCCAAATACAAACTACCACAGATGGGGTGGAAGGACGAAGTCTAGGAACAGAAGACTGGAATTGTGGTCAGTCATTGGGATGTGATATGGAAACCTAGTGTAGTGGAAATTTCTTCGAATCTACAAAGGTGATCCTTATGACGACTCCCGGTAATGGAGGATAAGAGTCTCAACTCATAATCTCTTGTAATCAGGTAAGGCTTCCGGTGGTGGGTCTTGGAAGCATCCAATTTAATTTAATTATTGGCCATGGAAATCTCCAACCTGGCTCTTGCTAAGACAAAAGACTGATTTCTGCAAACTAACATTTGGGGCCCCATTGCCTAGGACAATACCCACACAACTCATTGAATATGGAGAAGTTAAGGTGGTACCTACATGGAGCCCTCACATCTACGTTCTTTCATGTGGGAAGGTATTGTATAGATTCTAAAAGTGAAACATGGACATCTACTCAGCCTACTATTTATCCTACCAGCAAAATATGCTAGGACAATGGTGGCACAGAATATGTGGGACTAATCAACTAATGTCTGATTTGATGTAAGGCCTATATCATGAGAAGGAACCCATTCCTGACACTCTTTGGGTAACTAAGAAGTGGAAAATAGACAGCCCAGAGATCTCTGGTAAAGCCAAACATCAAAACATCAGTTTAGGCATAAGGTGGGAATTTTCACATTTTATGATCATATTCCATTGAACTGAGATATGATCTCATTTCACCAATTAGGAAACAGATTCTACAATTAAGTAAATTTTTCCAAATGACACAAATGTTAAGTGGTGGAAGCCACATTTGAATTTAAGCATCTCAGAATTTGTATTCATTAGTAACCAGTGTTCATTTATGAAGCTTTCACTATGTCTCCTAGGAGTCACACCTCAAAATTATTGCATTATGGTCTTAAAATGTCTGCATAATGCTGAAGATCTAGGGTTCCTATTCTCTCTCAACACTAAAGAGTTATGGTGAGACTCCTCCATTCCATTAACATAAGACAAGCTCCCCTGGCATAAATAGCCTGAGGCTGTCTCTATTCTAATCTATCCACAAAGCAATTCCTCATTAAATCTGATTTCCTCAGTCATTATAGGTACAGAGAAAGCCCATAACACACCCAAAATTTAAAATTCTGTATCTGACTACATTTGAATGATGCACTTATATTTCTTTAAATAAGAGAAAATGTATTCCACTTCCCTTTCAATAGCATCCTTTGGAAAGGTTTGCAAATTGAATAAAGAAAGCCATTGCCTAGTACTTGATCCATTTAATAACAGGACTTAAGTGAAGAGCTGAAAAATCTCTATTAATGCACATGAAAATTATGAGAAGTATGGTATTCAATCAAAACCAGCATATTTTCATTAGTATATGTTAATGACTTGCTCAAAAATCATCAAACCAAGTGCATACAACAAAAAATATACAGGCCAATCTGTATTTGAAGTCAAGATGTTACAGGTTGTGGAAAACAAACAAACAAACAAAAACATCCAGTAGATTTAATGTTCAGCAGACATTTAATCTCTAATAGATTTTTTACGGCATTTGTATAGTAACCGATCTTTAACATATATGTTTTTAACATTTTAATGCATTTCTTTATGATGTGTATGTGCATTGTGTGCTGGCAGGGGTGAGTAAACTGCAGTGTACATGTGGATTCTTTTCCTTCTGTCGTGTTAATTCAGGCGTTGAACTCAGATCACCAGGCTTAGTGACAAGTGTCCTCATTCATCAAGTATTTGGAAGGCCCTTAGTATTTCAATTTAATAAAATTGGGTATAATGAGAAATCCACAGGAGTCTGCTTAAAGGGTAAAAGGAATTTATCAGGAAAGAAAACTCACTAAACAGAATAGGAGAACTTTACCTGGAAGGCTGAGGTCCTGTCCCACGCTGTTCTGTTGCCTGAATCAATCTGCGCCGTCCGAGACCATGAGGGATAGAAGAAAACTAGCTGCATGCTTCTCTAGTCTTAAGGCCATGCTCCATGGGCTGTACTTCAAGATCATAGGTAGAACAGTTATCTGCTACATCTCTAGGGGATGCACTTCAAGGTCATGGGTAGAACAGATATCCACTACAATTTGGAGATTTTCATTAATTTGTTTTGTATGAACTTGTTAAGATGCCAACAGTATTTTTGTGATGTTTCACAAAATATAGAGTATTCAATTAACAATTTTATTGCAGTTCACAAAATTCTCAATTCATAATATTGTCCCATTTGTCCATTATTAGTTTGATTTCTTGAGCAATGAAGTCTTATTCAGAAAATCCCTATTCATGCTTACATTGTTCTTATTTTTACTCTATCAGTTTCAGAGTTTCACGTGTTACATGTCAACAGTGTAACAGTGTGCTGGTAATTATCTAGGGGATTATAGGCCTCCTTGCCTGTCATAGACAAATAATTGAAAGTCCCAGGAAAACCAGAAGACCAAGCCATGGAGAAAAGGATAGGAACAACTATATTTCCTTAGGATGGAAGAAGCCTGTATCTGGAAGAGGGCAGAGAGGACAGAGACCCATAGTAGGTCAAAGTGATAAGTTTAATGACTCTTGAGTGCTTGTCTCTTTCTAACTAATGTGTGTATCACTACAACCAAGCATCACTGAATACCATGGAACAGGGCACAGAAACAACAGAAGAGCTGCGGAATCAGAAGTATTGAAAACTGGTCCTGCCAACATGACATGCATGAATGATGGACTTATGAACTCACAGCAATTGTGCTTAGGTGCAAAAAATCAGCACATGACTGAGCCTTTCAGCAATTCATCATGAGTGGGGAAGGGACCCTCCCTCCCAGGGGAGCTCTAGGCAGTTGATGTTCTTGGGGCAGAAAAATCAGATTTGTCAATGGTATATGTAGTTGGATGGTTTCCTGTGTCCCAGCCTGCTGGTGGTTGGGACAAATCTCTCCCACTCAAGTCCCCCAAGTAAACACGCAGAGGCTTGTATTAATTATAATTACATGTCTATGGCTCAAGCTTTTAGCTAGCTAGCTCTTATATCTTAAATTAGCCCATAACTATTAATCTATGTATCACCACATGTTCCATGACTTTACCTGAGTCCCACTACATGTTGCTCCTTGGGCATCTCCTGACATCTCCCTTCCTTCTTCCTGTCTTTCAATTTGAATTTCCTGCATGCCTCTAAGCTGTCTTGCCAAACAGTTTTATTTTTCAACTGATCAGAGCAACACATATTTACAGCTTACAGAAAGACATTCCCCTAATCACTTCCCCTTTTTTGACTTAACATAAGGAAGGTTTTAACTTTAACCTACTAAAATTACATATAACGATACAGTTATCAAGCAAGAATTGCAGTTGCAATATGTAGTCTATTTGTATTTTGTAAAATTAAAAAATTCTATCTATCCTATATTTGTGAGCCTTAGATTTTATATCTAATATACCAAGGAAAATTATAATTATAACTATCTAGTCTTCAACTACATCAAAGACCCCAGAAGGATATAGTATTACCTAAATAAACAGGGAATGCATTGTAAGCAACTTCCAAAATTCTGGAAATGACAGAGACAGCTGCCTGCCTGGACAGTTACCCAAAGTTCCTCTATAATGTTGGGGTATCCATATTCAGCCCATAGGCCTAGTCTCTCAGTCATTTTTTTCTGTGTCTTGTAGAGTGTCTGGCAGTCTCCTCTGTGAAGCAGGAACCCAAAGGACATCTCATCTTGCAAAGTTCAGTGGTCACCTTCCCATGGGTCCTGCATGTCCAGTCGGTAGAGCATTTTGTCAAGCAGTCCAGGCAAGAACAATTTCTTATCCAAATGCCTATTTTTGTGAAGAAGAACATAAACTCTATATAGAGTGTCTTCCATGCTCATTTGTCTTTGAAGTAAATTGGTGGTGCCAGAAGCAGATGTATCTCACTGTCCAGAAAGTCTAAGTTTCCAAAACATTTTAAATGCCATATTCTGTAGGTCTTTGAAGATTTTTAAGATTACCTACCTAATTGAAATATATCTATGTATACCTAGAAAACTTAACCAACATGACTATAAGTTTGATTATCATAGATGACTAATTATTAATCTGTATTTCTCAACTATACACTACAATTTCAAATGAGTTGCACAAACAAAATACTTTAAACAAGAGTAGAAATATACATGCAGTATTGCTGTGGATATCACTCTGTATGCTGTGAATGTGTTGCTCTGATTGGCTAATAAATAAAGTGCTTATTGGCCAGTAGCCAGGTAGGAAGTATAGGGAGGACAAAGAGAATTCTGGGAACAGGAAGGCTGAATCAGGAGTCACCAGCCAGACACAGAGGAAGTAAGATGTAAAAGTACTGGTAAGCCACAAGCCATGTGGCAATTTATTGATTTATAGAAATAGGTTAATTTAAGATATAAGAACTAGACAGCAAGAAGCCGGCCACAGCCATACAGTTTATAAGTAATATAAGTCTCTGTGTGTTTACTTGGGTCTGAGTGGCTGCAAGAACTGGGTAGATATAGAAAAAAACTCCAGCTATACAGTATAACAAAATTAACTTTAAATTTGTATCAATAAACTAAAATCCATATCAATGTAAAACATTTCAGACAAGTTGTTGCTCTGTAAAAGATTCAATAGCTTACCCTTTCATCCTATTATCTCTATATCCTATATTTTTATATCATATCCCCCTTTCTTCCTTTAGGAAGAGATTGACTATGACCAATAACAATTTGTTACCAACAACCTAAACAAAGACAAACATCCATAATACATTTTTGTGGGGAATATGGGCACAGTTTTCTAGGCTACTTCTTGCTGATTGGGGGCACTAGTAGTCTTATGGGGTTCCTCAGAAAATTAAGAACTATGGTCAAGTCTTGACTAGAGTAGTCTGTGAGGCTGCATTGTCTGAGCTAGTTGCCTTGAAGCTGTTCTGGATGTTGGAACATCCAGAGACTTCTCAGGAGGTCTTCCTTGATCAAACCAGATTAGCCTGGAAGTAATCCATAGGTTCTCATCTTCTGTGGAAACAAAAGCAGGACCTGTTTTGCAAAGCAACATATCCTTATACATAAATTTTGAAATCAAGATATCTTTAAAGTACACATATTGATTTAACTCAGCAGCTTTTACAATCAAATGTCTCTTTGCAGTTAAAAATTCCAAAGACAATATAATCCAGACACTCTGTGTAATTTCCATCTTTATGTAGCTTTTTATATTATCTTTACTGTCTCTTTAAAGACTTTATTTTAAAAACTATTTCTTTATATAACTGTCTGTATTCATTTTCTTCTCTCTTCCAAGCCTATGTACATTTTTACACATATTGTAAACCATTTAAAGCCTTATTCCATCTGAATCTGCCTTTTTGTGAATCTATTGCTTTAAACTGCAGTGGTTAGTACCGAAGCAGCAGCCTTGGCAGCTGACTCTGCCCATCTCAGCTTTTCAACACGGTAGAGACAATTCACTGCCAGCTCTAGGAACCATGCTGTCTGCTGACTCTGGGAGGCAGTGGGTCTATGCTTCTATGCTTCTATCAAAGCAGTGTATAGCCCAGAAATCTTTTTTTTTGTCTGTACTAGCAAAGGCTAAATCTACCATGCAGCATAATGTGCAGCTTGGAGATGCCTCTGTGTACTGTGGCAGGAATATGCCATGCTTCAGGTCAAGCCTGCACACCATCTACCTGTCATAGAGTAGCTCAAGCCCAGAGGCTGCAGCTGGCCTGAGAGAAACAACTAGGAAGCTGTTTTTAGCTCCATTTTAGAATCATTTTTTTAAAGCTTTCTCAGATTTTAGGTGGAAACTCTTGCCCAACCTTTTAGCACTATTTGTACTTGGATGGTTTCCTATGTCCCAGCCTGCCAGCAGTTGGGACAAATCTCTTTCACTCGCATCCCCCAAGTAAAAGAAGCTTATGTTAATTATAACTGCACGGCCATGGCTCAAGCTTTTTTGCTAGCTAGCTTTTGTATCTTAAATTAGCCCATAACTATTCATCTATGTATCGCCACAAGTTCCACAGCTTTACCTGAGTCCCACTACATGTTGCTCCTTGGGCATCTCCTGGTGTCTCCCCTTCCTTCTTTCTGTCTCTCCCTTTGAATTTCCTGCATGCCTCTAAGCTTCCTCACTACAGACCAAACAGTTTTATTTATCAACCAATCAGAGCAACACGTATTTGCAGTGTACAGAAAGACATTCCCCCATCAGGTATGTTATGCTATGTTCTCAATCAGGTACAGCAACACTGCTCTATTGCTCGTGCTCAAGTGAGTAATAACTGTTCATGCTCATACAACAATTGTAATCAAAATCAGTAGTTTAAAAAAGGTGAAGAAGGCGAAGAACAAAACACACATTATAGTAGTTAGGAGAGGGACTTTTGGGGGAGAATAGTTTTGTGGGAATGGAAGAGGAGAAGGAGAGATGAATAAGGTCAAATTACTTTATGTATTAATATGTACATTTATGAAACTAAAATAAAAAATTTAAGAGAAAGTACAGAAAACATAATTATAAAACTATATTTACACTTTCTATTGTGTGTCTTTCACAACTGTTCTGAGTCATCTACAGCCTGTAGGTCTTGGGTTAGACAGACTTGATTGAGCAATGATTTGTCAAGTCTTTTTCCAATACCAAATGTCCTTCTATGAAAACATAGTGCAAGTAATATTACACAGACATAACAAGTTATATTTAGGAACCTAATCTGATCTATACACACCATAACAATTAATGAAAAAAGGCCATGAAGTTGAAAGAGAGAAAGGAGGCGTATACGGTAGGATGTGGAGGGAGGAAAGGGAATGGAGTAAAGGTATAATTATAGTATAGTCTCAAAAATTCCAGAGAATTTAATTAAAATTTGCTTTTATTAATGAGATTTACCCTTTCCAAACATCATTAAGATTGCAGCGTGAATCCAGCAATTCTGATTATATTATCTTATTTCACAAACTCTTACCAACACTTTTTGTAATTCAGAATATGCTAATTTCATTGTTTTATTGCTATTTTGTTGTTTCTATCCAAAGCATTACAGCTAATAAATCTTTTTTAATCTACACATATGATTCTACTTCCACATCACACACTCCATACTTAAATTAAAAAAATGGACTGTATTGAATTAATTCAGCTTTGTTAACAAGGAGAATTTGCATCAATAGAGAAAATTATTTGACAGCCATCAATCATCTAGACAATGCAAAGTGGGCATTCTGAACCCTATGCAGAACTTACACATCCTGGTTTACACTCTCAGCCTTGTCCTGTAATAGGGGTTCTTGAACTCCTAGGAAAATTAAAGGAACATTAGTTTAGTTCCTATAACTACAGCTTGACATAGCTAACTTAAATAAAAATGTATGAAATATTTTAAAAAATTATGTAGTATTTTGAAAGCTCCACAAAAATTAACTGGTAATTAATTAAAATATAGTTTTCTTCCATTTTTATTCCTTATTCCTATTATTGTGGTTTCTAACTATCTGAGACTGAATAATTATGGTTTTAAAGTAATTTTAAAATATTTCTTGCTTTATTTTTAATGCATACTTATTAAATATTTTTGTCATGCTAGTTATTATGTTATTACAATATCACATTAAGAAGTGTATGCCAGGAATCTGAACTATTAAAAGTAATGTTAATGATAATAAGAACCCACAATTCTAAAAGAACTTTAAATTGGTTCAAACCCCATTTTCTCACACTATATAAGATACATTGATTTTTTTCTGCTAGAAGATTATGATTTATTATTAATAAGACAAGAGAAATTTATAAAGCAATTTAATGTAAAGATCTCCAAGAAGTCTGCATCAGTAAAACAAGCTTGATTTTCAGAACAATATTTTTCAATAGACAAGAATAGTTTGTCTCAATTTATAGATGAAGAAACCAAGGTTACATGAGCTGTCTAGCTACACATCTCAATCAATCAGTCATTCAGCATTCAGGCTCTTCATATTATATTTCTTCTCACTTGGTTTACTTCTCTAACACTCAACAGATACCAACTCAAGCAGAAACAACAGAGCTCTCAAATTAAACAGTGTTTAGTGCATTTGACTTCAGTTAACTCAACCATGGACACTTCTGACAAAATATTTTCATTTAGAAATAATTAAATTTCTACAGAAATAGGAAACATGCACACACAAGTTTGTAGTTCTATTTTTCAGTCTTTGTTTCAATATATGTCACATATATGGATATTATTATATATAACATAACACATATTTCATATATGATAATATATGGAAACTATGCCTCCAGCTTTGAATGTGTGAATCAAAATTTCCTTTGTAAAAGTAGCATGATACTCTTGTCACCATTATTTCACGCAGTCTTACCATGAACATTTTATATTGCAAGATGTGTGCGTGTAAGTTAAGAATGTCTTACATGAAAAAAACTTAAGTTCAGTAACTCAGATACATCAAAATATACTTTTATTATATTTTCCATGTGATAAAATTTAGCACATCTCACTTATAGTGTTCCTATTAAATAATAATTGTTTTTAAATATAAACAAGGCCAACAGAACAAAAAGATAGAAGTAACTTGCATTTAGGAGTATAACATATTTTCTTAAGAAATTTGGCTTCACTGTTTGAACTCCAAGACTTGTTAAGCAGAAAGGATAAGAATCTTGACCAAAAAGGTGTTATAGACGAATTTCTAAATGGTCTTATTAAATAAGAAACACAGAGCCAAATACATGGGTGTAAGCCATAGAGATCAAAGCAATAGTCACCAACTAACCTTATGTTACCACCTTGCCGTAGCTTCCCAAGAGAGCTTCTTCCTGCCTAACCTGCACCTTTATTGCCTTCCTATTCTGCCTTCTCATTGGCTCTAAGCCCAGCTACCTCACTTCCTCATCACTGCCTGTCTGTACAGACCTCCAGGTCTCTATGGTTGGTACTGGGATTAAAGGCGTGTGCCACTATGCCTGGTTGTGTCCTTGAACACACATAGACTCTGTCTGCCATGTGATCGGGAATAAGGGTGTGTGCCACCACCGCCTGACTTCTGTTTATTGCTCACTATGACCTCTGATCTCCAGGCAAACTTTATTTATTAGCATACAAATAAAATATCACATTTCAGCACAAATAAAATATCACCACAAGGTGTAATACATTGAACTGATAACTAATTGGCTTGACCCACTAGTAAGTGAATGAGACAGACTTATCTAGTCCTTTTAACCCTCATTCCAGAGTTACTACATCTTTGGTAACGAATGAATAGCAAAGTGAAGGCAATGGAAGAAAGAAATCCTTTGTATAAGTTACTATATTCTGGTCATTTGATTCTGATACGTTATATTCAGTCAGGTTTATTTTTTGCAGACAACCTTCCTTGGTATATTTGTGTCTGTTTTCCAATCTCTAAATGGGGGACATGGATTGTGTGTTTTTTCTTAGACCTCACTGACATAGACGGTAACTGGCAAGGTGCTGAGGGGGTCATCAAGAGCAAAGGTATAACATAATTATTGTGGGATGTGAAGAAAAGGCAGTCAGAGTACTCAAGAAATCTACACCTGTTGAGGGTCTTTAAAATACTTGAGTAACAGGCAAACCAGATGAGCTATCTTTCTGGTTTTAGGGATTCTGTTTTAATTTGCTAGCCATTTCTTTCCTTCCACAGTAGACTTAGGCAAAATATATCTGACCCATAACCAGGAAAAGGAAAAACAGCTGATTAAAACATCTTAGATTCTACCAAAGTGTAGATTGGTATGAAAGCCCTAACAAGATGGGTGACAGAGTGCTTGAGGACCAATAAGCCCCACCTGATTGCTTTAGTTAGATGGGTAGCTGTAGCTTTCTTACACTATACATTATAGAAGCTGCTGGAGCTCTCTTTTTCCCATCAGCTTTCCTGTTACAGTCTTGACAAGGTCATCTGTGGTTCTGACTTGATTTAGCAACTTAAGTTCAAAGGCAAGTAGAGTCACTATTGGATGCTTTGCTTAAACAAAATATGTTTCCATCACTACTGAGAAGGCTGCTTCTCCTATGTCCTCATGTACTTGAGAAGAGAGGCTATATATGAGTATAATATATAAATTCAGATTTAAGACCAATCAATCAGACAACAAGTAAGTATAGAAAATACTTTAAGTCATTATCATTGGGTATAAAATACAATTTTTCAAGTCTTTTATCTTTGCCTCTATTTCTTTGACTTATAACTGCTATTGCTTTATGTGTTCAATACATTTTTATGTATATATGTAAAAATTCCATGAATTTTGTGGTTGATAAATATATCTAAATATGAACATATTGGAAACCTTTGATATGGCTTAGGTGTAGGACACCTAGCTCCAAGCCTTATCACCTGAATTCAATCCTGCCACCCATAACATAGAAAGGGAGAACCAACTCACATAATCTCCATCTATGCATTCAAATATATAATAAAGAAATATTTTTTAAAACATGCATACTAGATATTTTAAGTTCACTTTAGTCAGCTATTCAATTGTTCTTAAAACTTAAAAAACATTTAAATTAGCTTTATCTTGAGCGACTCTATAACTTTGAAACTCTATTTGCTTATTTATTATATATTGACAATATCCAATACATAATGAAATGTTGAGCTAGATTGGCATGTGTGGACCCCAGATATATGAAATCTCATTATATTTCTATATGCATATATGCATGGAAATGTGTATATATATATATATGCCTGCAGAGAGGGAAGCAGAGAGAGTGGGAGGGAGGGAGAAGAGAGAACGAGAAGAGAGAAAACACCATCAAACAAAATAGTAGCTATTTATTATATAATGTCCAGAAACAGCAAATGCACAATAAATGGTAATAGTAATGACCATGAGTTTTATGTTATATTAGCACACAGTATACACTCAAATAAATATAGGATAAATCTTAAAACCATGTAAAAATTTTTAGATGATATATATGTTATTTTGATATTTCTAAAATTTTAGTAAGCATGAAAATAAGTTTCTCTGGGACATTTTCATGGGTGAGTATGATTATATTTGCTTGTGTTTTCCCTTCACCAAGCTCCCCTGCATTCCTTCTGCTTTCTGGTCATATATGTGTGTATGCATCAATAGTATCTATAAATGAAAGAAAATATGCGATATTTGCTTTTCTTAAGCTACCATATTTCATTTAAGAGGACTATTATCTACAGATACTCAGTTAAATTTGGTGTCCAAATTCCACATAGCTGGGAATTGTATAGAAATAACTTAGATAATCTGTGATGAGGTGTTCAAAGTGTGAACTTTAGTTCTAACTAAAAGCTTCAATTGAGTACCTGGAGGGAATTTTGGGGAGCAGTCAGCTATAAGCACCAAGTAGAAGAGTCAGTCAGGTGCAAAAGGAAATTGCTTCCTTCTGATTAGAAGTAGAGAGCTGGGGGAATTTGTTCTGCTGATGAGCAGGCACGTGACAAAGTGGGGATTGGAGTGCTCACCCTCCCCCACACCCCTTTCTTTCTATATACACTTAGAGAGAGGGAAACAGAAAAAAAAAGTGTATAACAAAGAGTAAGAGGAAATAGAGCAAGAATGTCCTAGATAATTAGGAAACCTGGGAATGGAAAAAGGAGTAACTGTGTCCCTATTAGACTGTGGGGACTGAGTGGAGGAAATTACTTACAGAGAACTCACTCATACATTTTCACACCTTGACATTCCCAAGTCCTTGTTATATAAATGCACTCAGAGGTTGTTTTGGTCAGAAATTTCCTTCTATGTGTAGTATACCATTGTGAGGAAAGAAACAGCTTTTGATTCAGATAGAACTGGGTTTGAAGCACAATTAAGCCTGGTGAGGATAGCCTCCTACATATCTTTTAAACTCATGTAGGTGAGTTTTTCTCATTTGTATTTGAGTGAAAAACAGACATCATCATATTTCAAAAGCATTATAGTGACAAGAAAAATCATAATTTATACAAATGCTTTGTTGCATAAAGTGCCAAATATAATCTGAAATCATTCTGTCTGTATCGCTTCCAGTATATTATTCCCTTTTCAGAGGATTTTGTCTCATTTTTATGTGTGTGCTTTGTGTTCAGGTGTGTTCATACTCACATGTACACATATGGAGGACAGAAGTCAACCTTAGTTGTTTTTATTACTTAATCTCAGCATTTCTTTTTGAGATATGATCTTTTAATGAACCTATAGATGGCCAGTGAACTTTAGGGAGATTCATACATACACCTCACCCAGAAGGCTCTGGAATTACAGATGTATACCTGCAGTTTGACATGTGTGCTGGGTAACTTAATTTGGGTCTTCATGATTGAACAGCAAGCACTTTATCTACTGAGTTACCTCTCAGACTCCTTGCTCTCTGTAAAAAGTAAGAGTTGCTTTCTTCTGTGAATATACACATATTGGATATCAAATATCAAATTCTTAACAATGTTTAGCAGCAGTGTTGTTTGATAAGCTCTAGACATGGATTGTAATTTCTTACTAAATTGTTATATGCACTGTGTCTCTTGTTGACACGCTTGACTCAGTATATCCCATACTAGTATGCTACCACCTCCTGAGTTTGTCCTCTAATACAATGGTCTCTGGTTCAGTTAGTCATGTTGGGACTTATTTTCTTCAAAGTTATTGTATACATTTTTCAAAGATATAGCAGAGAAATGGAATCCCTTATTTTTCCCTTCAAATTTCAAAACAACCATGTACTTCCTGCTTAGAACAAGATCTATTTCCAATTCCTTTGAGCTCTCTGCATTATAAACTGGCCTAACCTCAGAGTTTATATCTCTAGATTCTTCTGTCATGAATATTTCTGCACATTTTATTCTAGATTGTTTTGTTAGTCAGCTGCTTTTAACGCAAGCACAATTAAGCTGTCCAAAAAAAGTAAATCAATCAACCTATGGGGATACACTACAGCCAGGAAGATGTGCTACCTTTTGTATTTCATTGTATTGAGACAAATTGAATTTCTCATAACTTTCATTAATAAAGTAAGATGCAGAATATGCTTGATTCCATGGCAAATAAAAAAGATTAAGAAATAATAAAATATTCACTGAACTAAACCTCTGCCTCTTCAATCAATATGGATGATATTAATAGGAACTTTCCTGAAAATATATATGTCCATCAATAAAATTTCATCTTCACTAGTTTTGTCTGTCAATACAATTTATAGATCATCTATACTTCTTTTTTTTAAGTAAAACAAAAATTTTCCTTTATGGTCACATTATATAAGGAGAATATTTATGTATATTATGAATACATAAGGTACAAATTTTAAATTCAGATTTCACTATCCTAGATGATAGTTGAAAAATTCTTTAAAATTTTATGATTAATTTTAATATAATTAATTCAATCAAAATTTTAGAAACTGCCATCTTTGTCATGTAAAAATTAAGTATATAATATAGTCCCAACGTTGTACTAAATTTAATGATAATGTGAAAATAGCCACCAAATGCCCACTGACATACTCCTTTATCCTCCTCACACATTCATTTCTTAGGTCAAATTTGAATATGAAAAATCAACAAGTTGTGTGTGTGTGTGTGTGTGTGTGTGTGTGTGTGTGTGTGTGTATGTGTGTGTGTGTGTGTGTGGAGAGAGAGAGAGAGAGAGAGAGAGAGAGAGAGAGAGCGCTAGAGAGAGAGAGAAGACATAGGGGCGTGTAGGCCAGAGGCCAGTGTTAGTATTTTCTCTATTGTGTTCTCCTTTTTTCTGATAGAATATGTCTTTCACAGATGTTGGAACTCAACAATCCATTCTCCTGTCTTCAATTTTTTGGTGAAGTTGCTGAAGATCCAAACTCAGATGTTCATGCTTGCACAGCAAACACTTTTGACTGAGCCATATCTCTGGCACTAGAATACAACTCTATAAAAAATATACATCTGGCAGGTGATGCCATCCAGAACAGTTAAGAGCCCCATCTGCTCTACAAAGCCTTCTTTACCCTCACTTCAGATTAAGAACCCAATGGCCCAAGCAGCTGACACTCATCCTGTCCATCACCCACCCCCACTGCTGTACCCCATGAAAACACAGGAAACAAATAATATTATAGCAACAAAATGCAAAGAATGGAAGTACACACATACTCATCTTCAACAACAATAAAATATCAGTAATCAATAGTCATTGGTCAAACTTTCTGAATAGAACACTAGTAGCACAGACATTGAGACTGACAATTAATGGGACCTCAAGAAACTGGAAAGTCTGTCAAAGGCAAAGGACACTGTCAATAGAACAAAATTGTAGCCTAAAGAATGGGAAAATATCTTCTCCAGCTACACATCTGAAAGAGGGCTGGCTTTCAAACTACATAAAGAACTAAGAAACTGGACATCAAACAATCAAATAATCCAATTAAAAATTTGGATACAGATATAAACAGAGAATTCACAACAGAGGAGACTCAAATGAGTGAATTACATTTAAATAAATGTACAACATTCTTAGCTATCAGGGAAATGAAAATCAAAATGACTCTGAGATCCCATCTTATACCAGTCAGAATGGCTAAGATAAAAAACACTAAAGAAGTTTATGCTAGAGGGGATGTGGAGCAAGAGGAACACTCCTCCACTTCTGGTGGGAATGCAAACTTGTACAGCCATTTTGGAAGTCAATATGACACTTTCTCAGAAATATGGGAATCAATATACCTCAAGAACCAGCTATACCATACCTGGGTATATCTCAATCATACCATAAGGACACTTAAACAGCTATGCTCATATCAGTGTCATTAATAATACCCAGAAAATGGAAACAACCTAGATGTCCCTCAACTGAAGAATGAATAAAGTAAATGTGGGTACATTTACATAATAGAATATCACTCAGCTGTTAAAAACAATGACATCAGTAAATTTGAAGGCAAATGGATGGAACTAGAAAAAATCATTCTGAATGAGGTATCCCAGGCAGAGAAAGACAAACATGACATGTACTCACTCATAAATGGACATTAGCTGTAAAGCATATGATAACCATGTTACAATCCACAGCCTTATAGAGGCTAGGTAACAAGGAAGGTCCAGAGGAGCATGGATTTCTCTGGAAAGAAGAAGTAGATCTCCTGGGTAGAATGGGGTGGGTGGATAGGGATTGTAACATAAGGGATCAGACTGGGGGACTCATGGAAAGGGAAAGTACTAAAAGAGAATTCTGGGTACCGGGTCCATTTTTGGGTCAGGTACAAACCTAGATCAAGGGAAACTCACAAGCATCTACAAGGATTAACCCCCGCCTAGACTCCTACTATTAATGGATAGGTAGCCTGAACTGACCATCTCCTGTAATCAGATTGGTGATTATTCCAATTATCATCAAAAAGTCTTTATCCAATAAGTGATAGAAACAGATACAATGACCCTCAGTCAAGCACTTGGCCAAAGTGCTGTGCTGAGCTGGGGTATTCTGTTGAAGATAGGGAGGATGGATTGTACAAGGCAGAGGGTTCAATGTCATCACAAGAGAAAGCACAGAAACAACTAATGGGGCTCATAGGAGCTGACAGTCTGCCTGACAACCAGGGAACCTGCAAGGGACTGACCTAGACCCTCTACATATATGTGACCGTTAAGTAGCTTGGTCTACTTGAGAGACTCCTAGAAAGGGGAAGAGGGCCTGTCCCTAATGCTTTGGCTGGCTTTTGGGAACCTATTCCTCATACTGGGTTTCCTTGTCCAGCCTTAATGGAGCTTAGTTCTATCTCGACTTGATATGTCATCCTTTGTTGACACCCTTGGGATGCCTGTCCTTTTCTGAACAGAAACAAGAAGGAGTGGATGAGGAGGGGTAGGGAGTGGAGGTGGGGGAGGGAATGGGAGAAAATGAGGAAGGGCAACCTGCATTTGAGATGTAAAATAAATGAATATGTTTAATTTTAGGAAATTCCCACTCACTGTGTAGACTGTAGCCAGGCAAGGTGACAAAAAAAGAAAAAAGAAAAAGAAAAAGAAAAAAACAAGCAAAAAACAATTATTGGTCCTTATCATTGATATCTCTCAATAACAATGGACTCATTTTTTCAATAAAAAGAGACAGACTAACAGAATGGATGCAAAAATGGGATTTATCCTTCTGCTGTTTAGAAGATACACACCACAAAATTAAAGATAGATATTAACTCAGAGTAAAGGGATAGGAAGATTCTCCAATCAAATGTAACTAAGAAACAAGCTGGTGTAGCCATTCTAATTTCTAACAATATAGATTTCAAACCAAAATTAATCAAAGTAGATGGGAAAGGACACTTCAGACTCATCAAAAGAAAACTCTACCAAGATGACATTTCAATTCTTAACGTCTATGCCCTAAACACAAGAGAACCTATGTTTGAAAAAAAAAAAACTCTACATTTTAAATCACCTATTGACCTTCACACACTGATAGAGTGAGATTTCAAAAGCCTACTCTCACCAACAGACAGGACATACAGACAAAAGTTAAACAGAGAAATACTCAAGTTAATAGATACTATAAGCAAAATGGACTTAACAGATATCTACAGAACGATTCACCTAAACAAAAAAGAATATGCTTTTTTTTTCTTAGCACTTCTGACAAAAAAAAAAAAACAACAAAACTTCATGATAAAAGTTTGGAAAGATTAAGGATACAAGGGATATACCTAAACATATTAAAGATAATTACAGCAATCATATAGACAACATAAAAATAAATGAAGAGAAACTCAAAGCATTTCCACTAAAATCAGGAATAAGACAAGGCTGTCTACTCTCTCCATGTCTATTCAATATAGTACTTGAAGTTCTAGGTAGAGCAATAAGACAATAGAAAGAAATTAAGCGATACAAGTTGGAAAGGAAGAAGTCAAAATATCATAATTTGCAGATAATATGAGAGTATAAATAAGGGACCCCAAAAGTTCTAACAGGAAATTCCTACATCTGATAAACACATTCAGTGACATGACTGGATACAAGATTAACCAAAAAAAAAAATCAGTTGTCTTCTTATATATAAATGCCAATCTGACTGAACAAGAAACCATGGAAACGACACCCTTCTCAATAGCCATAAACAGTATGGCTTGGGGTAACCATAACTAAGCAAATGAAAGATTTTTATGATAAAAACTTTATCTTTGAAGAAAGAAATTGAAGAAAATATTAAAAGAGGGAAAGATCTCCCATGTCCATGGATTGTTAAAATTAACTGAGTAAAAATGGCCATCCTACCAAAAGCCATAAACAGATTCAACACAATCCTCACCAAAATTTCAACATAATTGCACACCTTGAAAGAATAAAACTATTTCATATGGAAAATAAAAAAAAAATCCTAGTATAGTTAAAACAATTCTGAAAATATTCACCAACCTAGATTTAATTCCATATAACATAACTATGGTAATAAAAACCATATATTATTGGCATAAAAACAGATACATTTGTCAATGGAATCAAATTGAAGACCCAGATTTAAACCCACACACCTGTGAACCCACACAGCCAGTTTTTGATGAAAAAGCCAGAAATACACAATGGAAAAAAATTATCTTCAACAAAAGGGGCTGGTCTTACTGAATGTTTGTATGCAGAAGAATGCAAATTGATCCATATTTGTCACCATGTACAAAACTTAAATCTAAGTGACTCAAAGAGCTCAACATAAAACTTGGCACACTGAACCTGATAGAAGAGAAAGTAGGAAATAACCATGAATGCATTGTTGCATGGGACAACTACCTTAAAAGAACACCAGTAGTTCAGGCACTAAGACTGATAATTAATTAATCAATGGGACCTCATGAAACTGAAAAGCTTCTGTAAGGCAAAGGACACTGCTGTGGATATTACTCTGTATAAATAAAATGCTGATTGGCCAGTAGCCTGGCAGGAGGGACAAGTAGAGAAGAGAATTCTGGGAACAGGAAGACTGAGGCAGAGAGACACTGCCAGCCACCTAAATGAGATGTTAAGATACCGGTAAGCCACAAGCCACGTGGTAACTTTTAGATTAATAAAAATGGTTTAATTTAAGATAAAAAAAAACAACTAGATAACAAGAAGCCTGCCATGGCCATACAGTTTGTAAACAATATAAGTCTCTGTGAGTTTACTTGGTTGGGTCTGAGTGGCTATGGGACTGGCGGGTAAGAGATATTTGTCCTGACTATGGGCCAGGTAGGACTGGAGAAAACTCCAGCTATAGGACACCATCAAAAGGACAAAATTTCAACCTACAGAATGGGAAAAGTTATCACCAACTCAACCTCTGGCAGGGGTTAATGTCCAAAATATACAAAGGACTTAATAAACTAGGTATTAACAAACCCAGTAATCCAATTTAAAAAATGGGATACAGATCTGAACAGAGAATTTTCAATAGAGGAATCTCAAATGGCTGAGGAACAATTAAAGAAATGTTGAACATTCTTATTTTTCAGGTAAATATAAAATAAAACTACTTTGCGATTCCATCTTACACCAGTCAGAATTACTAGGATCAACAAGCACAATTGATGGCGCATTCGTAAGAGGATGTGGAGCAAAGGGAACACTAATCCACTGCTGGTGGGAGTGCAAACTTGTACAGCTACTGTAGAAATGAATGTGGTGGTTCCTCAGAAAACTGGGAATCAAACTCCCTCAAGATCCAGCCATACCACTCGTAGGCATATATACAAAGGATACTCCATCCTACCAAAAGGCTACTTGTTCAACTATGTTTATAGAAACTTTATTCAAATAACCAGAAAGTAGAAACAACTTAGATGTTTCTCAAACAAAGAATAGATAGAAAAAAATATGATAAATTTACACAATGGAGTATTATTTAGCTATTAAAATATTATATCATGAAATTTGCAGTCAAATGGATGAAACTAGAAAAAAAATTATCCTCAGTTGGTAACCCAAACTCAAAGACAAACATGGTATTTACTTACTTACAAGTGTATAGTAGTCATAAAGTAAAGGATAATCATGCTATAATCCACAGACCCAGAGAAACTAAGTAACAAGAAGGGCTCGGAGAATGTTGTTGGTTGTTTTTGGTCTTTTTTGGGGACCTGCCACCCAGCTACCAAATAGATCACACACAGAGACTTATTCTTACTTATTAATGCCCGGCCTTAGCTTGGCTTAGTTTTTTATCAGCTTTCCTTAACTTATCCCGACTACCTTTTGCCTCTGGGCTTTTCCTGTTCTCTAACTTCTGTAAATCTTACTCTCACTCCATGGCTTGCTGTGTAGCTGGGTGGCTGTACCCTAGAGTTCTTCTCTGGCTTCTCTAGCTTAGTTCTCCTTCCAGTTTTCTCCTTCTATATATACTCTCCGCCTGCAACCCCCGCCTATCCTTTCTCCTGCCTCGCTATTGGCCAGGTCTTTATTAGACCAACAGGAGTTTTACATCGGCACAGTAACAAAGTTTCACAGAGTTAAACAAATTCAACATAAACAGAAGTAACACAGCTTAAAATATTCTACTATAGAAGATAAGTGAATCTCTCTGGGATAAGAAACTACTATAGATTTTGAGGATAGACTAGGGTGTGGTTGAGGGTAGAATAGGAAAGATCAGGTGTTGGTTGTGATGAAGGGAGAAAGTACTGGAAGAGATGACTGGAATTAGAGGCCATTTGGGAGGTGATGTGGAAACCTAGTGCAATGGAAACTCTCTGGAATCTACAAGAGTTACACTAGAGAGTACGAGTAATTGGGAAAAGGAGCCTGTATCAGCCATATTCCATAACTAGGCAAAGATTCCAGGAGTGTAGGACTGGAGCATCAGCTCAATCACAAAACATCCAACCTACAAGTTTCCTGCCTTGCTAAATGTGCTGAGGTGATGGTAGCACAAAAATTGTGGGTGTGGCCAAACAATGATGGGTTTAACTTGAGGTCCAAACCACCAGAGTGAATTCAAGAAGAACAGTGCCTGCCTGAATGGCTAAGAACAGGAATCTGGATGGCCCAGAAACCTAGAGTAGAAACTTACCTGACTATCCAAGAAAAACAAGTAATAAAAATAAGGAAAGAAAACCTATAAATGACCCCCTAATGATATTCTGCTATACTCATAGATCTGTATCTAGCCCAGTTGACAAGAGTTGCTCCCTCTAGCAGCTGATAGGAGTAGATGCTGATACACATTGCCAAACTTCAGGAGGTGCTCATGGAACCCATAAAAGAAGGGGGCAGACTGTAGGATCCAGAGAGTTTGAAGACACCAGGAGAACATGGTCTACAGAATCAACTAAGCAGGGCTTGTGGATGCTCACAGAGAGTGAAACAGCAATCATGGATCCTGCATGGGTCTGCACTAGGTTATCTGCATATATATTGTGTCTGTTCAGCTTGGGGATTTTGAGGGACTCCTAAAAGTAGGGAAGAGGGTGTCTCTGACTCTTTTCTCTGCCCTTGAGACCATTTTCCTCCTACTGGGTTGCCTCAACCAGCCTTGATATAAGGGTTTGTGTTTAGTCTTGTTTCATCCTTTTATGTTGTGTTTGTTTGGTATCCTTAGGAGGTCTGCTCTTTTCTGAAAGAAACTGAGAAGCAGTGGATCTGGGAAAGAGGGAAGGTCAGGACCAAGAGAGGGGGAGGCTGGAAGAACAGGAGGGAATTTGGGATGAAGTTCAGATGTATTACACAGGAATAGAATAAATAAAAAAGAAAAAAATATTTTTAAGAAATAAAATAAATGTGAAATTAATATTTTCATATTTACATGTCATGGTATCAAATAATGTTGAATTTTAAGCATAAATAGGGTTTAGGCATTATAGACTCTTCTACATAATATATTTGCTTGTGTGGGGGTATGTGTATATAGTTTGTGTATATGTGTACATGATATACAGATGTATAGAGGGATGTAAATATCATTGCATATGTGCTTACATGTACAGCCCAGGGGCTGATGTCTATCACTCTCCACTTTATTCATTGAGTTTGGATCTCTCACTGAACCTAGAGCTCACCAATTGATTTGAGCAGTAAGTGTGCAAGCCCACGCTATTGTATAGTTTCTGTCTCTCTTACATGGACATTACAGGTGTATGCCACTGTGTTTAGCTCTTTATGTGGTTGCTGTGCAACTAAAATCAGGTTCTTGTGCTTGTACAATGAAAACTTTACTCACTGAACTACATCCAAACCCTTACTTTATATTTATAAAAGTGTGTTTTTTATTATTCTGTCCTTGTTATGATACACATAAGTAAATCCAGAAGGACAAAAATAATAAAAAATAAATGTGAAACATATTTCACAATATTCAATTTTAGCTGAAATAATACTTTTACTCAGTTTCTGTCTATGATTTTGGTCCTTTCTTTAAAAATTCAGCTGAAAGAATGCAAATTAGAAAATCCAAACATCCTGTACCAAGGATTTGCTACTGAGAACTCATTTTAAGAAACCAAAAAAAACATGAGAAACATATGCAGAGTAAACCAGGCACTACTCCATCATGTAGCAATGTGATTAAAAACTGGAGTGATCAAATTTAATTAAGAAACTATTAAAATCATGCAATGAGATGAAGCAAAATTTAATAATGGAAAGTGGATTAAGGAAAATTTCTACAAATAACAATTATAATTTATTGTCTTTGCTTACAATAATTATGGCTATAACTCTTCTTCAACTCATGTGACTCATCTATCATTTGATGCAGTTGCATTTTACAACAAATTTTTATAACTTTCTACTTTTTCTTTTTATCTGTATATTTTATGATTTAACAGAGTTTATGCTTCAAGAGGTAGGAGTAGCAATGTCTAGAATTTACAGCCATTGAAGTCCAATACATCATTATATTTATTTATGAAGACATACATCATATTGAAGTTGGAAAAAATATACTAAGAATTTTAAAAGTAAACTATAATTGTTCTCAGTGGTCTAGGGGCATTAATTATTTATGTGGGTACAAATATGAATAAGTAAATGAATGGATGAAGAAAATATCACAGGTTTGACAAGCTTCTCATGAAGGGAAGCAGTATTTGAAATGTTGCCAACAGCTGAAAACCATGTTATTCTAAAAGAAGTATAAAGTATTGTTATTAACATTTTAAATGACAACTAACATGAGTATCACTCTCTAGGCCCAGATGATGATAACTTAGAATACCTTAAATGGCTAGGTAAAATTATTAAACAAAGCAATGTCTCACTTGCTGAGTTTCTTTGCCTAAATTTATAGTTGAAACATACTTAGTTGAAAGAGATGGCATGTGCCTAAAATATAAATACTTTGAAAGTGAGGTATGGGCACTAGGTTTTAATGCCATTCTCAGCTGTATGGTTAAGTATACAAGGTCTATCTGGGCTACATGAAACACTGCATCAAAGAAGAAAGAAAGAGAAATGGGAGGAGAGAGGAGATGGTGCAAAAGAGGGAGGGAGGTGAGAATGATGTTTGCACACTTATCTTTTAAATCCTACCACATTCCACACTTTATTATTAAATTATTAAGTAGAAAGGCTACATTTAAGCATCTTTGATTTAAATAAAGACTGCAATTCAAGGGGCTCTTCCATTTTTAAAATTCCAGTTAACTAACTGCATAGCATACTCAGTGGTTAAGGGAACATACTCTCTTGTAGAGGACTGATGTTCAGTTCCCAGTACATACATTGAGTGGCAATAGAATGCCTATAATCCCATCCCTGGGATGTCTGACGACTTTGGCCTCTGTAGGCATTTACTCTCATTTACAAATCTATATGCTGACATATGAACACAAACATTCACACTGTCTTTTAAAAATCTGGGGGAAAAAGAATTTCATTTAACAACACCAACAAAATAAAAGTATCTAAATATCTAAAGATGATTCCATTGCAAGTATGCTTACGAAGTCTGAAAAAGACCTTAGGTTTTTTTAAATTATCATTTTATTATTATTTATTATGCATATGTTTAAGGAAGGGGCTGTCAGTACACATAAATGGAAATGCCCAAAAGGACAGAAGTTTTCAGACCCTGAGGAGGTAGCATCCAACATAATGCATGTCAAACATGTAGCTACAATATTTCTAGAGTACAGCAGACCAATTAATGAGGGAGGCAGAGAAGTTGTCAAGTAATGCATTATAATTATCAATCAATAAGTGTAATGAGTTCATTGATCAAAGTCTAAATATCTCCTGAGTTAAATAAAAGGCATAATCGTGCTCTAATTACTAGTGCTGGTTGAATATCATGTCAGTTTCTTCAAGGTCAATCAAAATGTTAAAATGGAGAAACATTGAAGAAATATGGTAATTGCAGACTTTTGTGCATTTGAAATAAAGGTTTCAGAGAGAGAGATAAACATTTACAGATCAAAGTTTTTCCATGACTGATAAATACTTTGTTTAAGATTAGACAGTGTTTTAATGTTGAGATTAAAATGTAACCACTGTGCAAAGTAAACCTCCTTTACTGAAAAAGGCAACATATAGGACTTCTGTTTACTAGACTAAAATTGAAGACTTATTTATATTAAAATACTTTCACAAAGACTTTATGTATATATGAATATGTGTAGATACTTATATATATATATATATATATATTGTTGGATGTAAAACTAAATATTATATCCTAGTTCTATATGGAAACCACAAAATAATTAAATTATACCAGAAGTGAAGATTATCATATAAATTATTGCATAATTATTTTATCAACAACACAAAATGGAAATGGTATATTTTTAAATTGTTACTATCCCTTGTTTAAATATTATTCCTATGTACACAGCTTTTGCATCATATTATTAATTAAATTAGATTTGGTTTCCTTTAAGATGTCACAAGTCAATTTGCTCAGATAGCCTAAAGTATTCTTTCTGACAGGATATTTTTCTTCATATTTGTTAAATGAAAGAACAGTGTCAATTTCTGAGTCCATAAAATATGCCATGAAAGATTTCTTTCATATGAGGCATGATTATTGCCTTTAAATATCCAATGTCATTTCATTTATCCAAGAAGGTCCTTGTTGCTATTTCCTCACCTAAACTCAATTACTATGATACGTAATTCTCAGTTTCAGAAATCTGTTTCTAGAGCAATTTGAGAGAATCCAACTCATTAAACAGAAGAACTAAAAAAAAAAAGAGGAGAAAATTGCCAATTTATTGCACTAATAATAAAGAATTTATGTCATGATAAGAATATTATGTTCTTATAAAATAATATGACTTCAAATTAAATTTACTTATTAAAAAACTTAAATATCTTATTCTCTTTGGTAAATTTCTTAGTCAATTTTGTCAATATTTGTGCATTATAAATTTATAATAGCATATGCAATTGAGAATTTTAAATCTACACTTAATACAAAATACTCAAAAACATTAAATAATTGAACATATATTTCATAAATTCTTCCCTTATACTAATCTCAGATACATGCATTTCTGAAACTACTGATATGAGGTTCCATTTGTTACCTGTACACTTTACATTCCACTAGTAATCAGTTCATTATTTCTTTAACTTTTTGAATGCCACATTGCCTTCTCTCATATCCATGATCATTCCTGATCATTTGAACCTATACATGTGATTAACATATATATGTGATCCATTCAATGCATCCAATAGCTTGTTCACATTTTTCTCATCAAACACTTTTTTCCCTCAATCAACAAACTGCATCTGTATCTTAGGTATTCATGTCACTCATAATTTCATGTAAATTCAACCACTACCTACTTTCCTAGCTCAACATATCAGTTCCATTCATCTCATCACTCACGGTACAGGATAAACTTCTAATTTCCTTCTGCTTCAAATCTTGCCAGAGGAAGAGTCAATTGAATGTTTTATGTGCATCCAGGTCTTTGTTCACATCTATATCCCTTTCCTATGTGAAAAGAGGGAGAAAGGGAAAGTATGAGATATGGAAGAAGGAAATCAGATGGAAATAAGCAGGGAAGGAGGGAAGAAAAAAGGTGGGAATAAGAAAATGGAGAAGAGAACAAACAAAGCAAAGTGATAAAACATTTGACAATATAGAGTTTAAAACTTTTTAAGACATGAATGGTAGGGTTTTTTTTTGTTGTTGTTGTTTTGTTTTTTGTTTTTTTTGTTTTTTTACAAACAATGCTCAGTGGAAGAATGCCAGAGACTAGAAAGGACCATGTTTGGAAAGGAAAATGAGAACAATCTTCTGACAAATTCTGCTTTAGGAATCAAATATCCAGATGATATCAACAATTTAACTCATACTGTACATTTTTAATATTACAAAACTTCTCCCTGTTTTAAAATGCACTCCATACTCTACTCCATTTACTTGTAGTGCTTTATAGCAAGTCCTAATATTCTTTACATTTGCTGATTCTGATTATTTTAATCTGTTCAATCCATACCAGCTCCTCTAATCTCTGTGTATCCATAATAACCAGTCCTGTAAAGAACAAGCCCTACATCCTCCAATCCACTCCACTGCTTCTTCACCTGCCGGTCTTGGCTAAGCAAACCCACGCAACAGTCTTCCTTTTGAACTCCTACATTTTATTGTCTTGCTTTCCATATACTCTACTGTGATTGTCTACCAAATTTTCTAGGTTTCCCTCATTAATTACTCCTTTTTTTTTTTAAACCTAAATGCTGGCCCAGTCAGTGCTCAGCAGTCAGGATTCTATTTACTCTCAGTTAGCAATCTTATTACATAATATCCAAAATATATACTGTGCCAAGTGAATAGCTTCACACTTAGAAATCTCTGAATTCCGTATGATATGGTACACACTTGCCTGACAGTTCTATGGAATACATTATAAGCAGTTCTGCATCATGTCAAAATAGAGCCTTTCATTTGTGATCAATAATCTCTGTTGTAGGCTTGATGAGATTCGAAATAACCATGGAAACAAATTCCTGGACAAACCTGTGAGGTAATTTTCCTGATTAGATTAATGAGGTGGAAAGACAAAAGGTAAATATGAGTTGCATAATTCCATGGGTTGGGGTCCCAGACAGAGTAAAAAGAAAATAATGCAGGTAACGTTCATTTCTCTCTACATCCCGACTGTGAATCCAACATGATGAGAAACTTTAGACTCCAGGTGCCCTACATCCCTGGCGATATCAGGCTTCTCTGTGAACTGCAGTGCAAAATAAACTCTTATGTCTTAAGTAGTCTTGTTCAGATATTTTGTTGCCATAACAAGGAAAGCAGCTAACACATCATTTTTTCCACAGCTCTATTTTCTTTCTTTCATTCACAATAGTAACCATAGTTAGCATTAACAATAATGGCACCTAAGTAGATAGATGACAGATAGATGATAGCTAGATCCATATATATATATATATATATATATATATATATATATATCCAGAGAGATAGACAAATAGATGGTAGATAGATGATGGATAGATAGATGAAAAATAGGTAGATAGATAGATCCACAATTCGGTTTTTCTCCAGTCTTTTCACAATAGTAACCATAATTATCATTCACAACAATGGCATCTATTTAAATGACAGACAGACAGACAGATTGATTGATTGATTGATAGATTAGATAGAGATGTAGATAGATAGATAGATAGATAGAGAGATAGAGAGATAGATAGATAGATAGATAGATAGATAGATAGATAGATAGATAGATAGATAGATAGACAGACAGACAGATTATAGGAAGGTCTTTTCTTTATACCACACAGAACAGTCTTCATTTTTACCTTTATGACGTTTTTCTAGTTTTCTTCATCTCCACTGTTCACCACTTTAGTCCTATCACAGAACTTTCACACGTTGCAATAAAATACCCTTCTAAAGATATGACAAGTTTTATTACTTCACTGAGTAAGTTTGTGAGGATTTCTAAAACATTCAGACTTGATCCTAATCTCTTTACTTTGTTACAAGCCTTCTGTGATTGGCTCTTTCTTAGTACATGTACCTTAGGCCTAAATTCCATACAAGTAACTTTGTCTTCTTTGGGTTCCTATTCTAGCTAGAATATGTAGTAATTGGTGTCCAAGAGAATCCTATGACTAGGATTTTTTTTTTTTTTTATGTTTTTCAGTCTTAAATGTCAATGGAATTAAATACTTACAAAACAAGTAATATATACCAATGGAACCAGAAAAGACTTCTTAACTACACACTAAGTGTATTTTTTTCATAGATCTTCTCATTTATGAAAATAGTTATTAATTTACATTCTTTTTTTTTCCTTTTTTTTTTTGAGACAGGGTTTCTCTGTGTAGCTTTGCGCCTTTCCTGGAGCTCACTTGGTAGCCCAGGCTGGCCTCGAACTCACAAAGATCCGCCTGCCTCTGCCTCCCGAGTGCTGGGATTAAAGGCGTGCGCATTCTTTTTAACTGTTCCTAAGAGTAGTGTATATCAGCCAGGTAGTGGTGGCGTGTTCCTTTAATCCCAGCACTCCACAGGCAAAGACAGGCAGATCTCTGTGAGTTCAAGGCCAGTCTGGATTACAGAGTTAGATCCAAGACAGGCACAGAGAAAGCATGTCTCAAAAAACCAAAATAAATAAATAAATAATATCTAGGAAAATTCATTATAACTTCCTCAGAGCTCTTTACACTCATGCCAGTATGTGGTTCCAGTCCCAGCACCACTGATTTTTGGGTGGATGATTCTTTTTCCACAGGAGGCTCCCTTCACTTTGCAGAGCATCTAGAGCCTCTCAGTTCTTTCTCTGGATGCCAGTGGTGTAAATGCTTAATGATTCAGTCATCATTTATAAGTTGATCTCCACTTTTCCCAGCAGTCTAAATTCTAAAGGAAAGACACACCTAAGTAATTATGGTGCTATCTACACAAGTAGCTTCTATAAAAAAAACAGCAGAGCAAGATAAACATCCATCATAATACGCCCTACTCATAATACCCCATAATACCCCCTAACTGTTCTGATGAGAACATCTGGTAACTCTCAGATAATACAACAACATAGGTCAAAGGAATGGATGATATCAATAATAATGCTTAATATAATGTCCATCTGTCTATAGCCAATAATAAGGTGTCATAAATATCATTCCTTGTGGTTATTAATTAAGACTTTCTGGATAATAATCCAGACATGTTCAATCCACTAATCTCATAATAAAGTTATTTCTTTTATACAATCTTGCATCTGCACTGATCAGCTTTGGTTAAACAGTAAGCAGGAGTAACCATCGCAAAATCTCTTGTAGTGACAACCACTTGTCCTAAAATAAATATCTTGAAAAACATTGCCCTAGTGAATATCTAATTGGAAAAAAAATTCCTCTAATATCTATATCTACATGTTTCTTCACTGCTTTTGGGGAGAAATGAGACAGACAATAAAATAGATCCCTCTGTTTGGTTTTACTATATCTGGAAACGACTCATGACTTCTAAATGAACTTCCAATTTCTGAAGTAAGCTTCCCCAAAGCCCAGTTAAGTCAGATCTTAAGTTGCTGCCTTTTTTCAATGCACTTATTTCAACTTTTATCATTTATATGGCAGCTTCACAATTATGATACTTGTTTTATTTGTATTTATCTCATATAAGCTATCACATCCTTGAGGGCTAGAGAACACATGTGTGTATGCAAGCCACACACACACACATACACATTTAACAGTCAGTGATTTCTACTTCTGTATACACAGATTTCTCCCAATTAAAAAAAAAATGTACCTTGCAATAAAGCACTGAAGATTTTAGCAATAATTTTATCCAGGAAACCAGCATCTTATGCTTACTGAATGTACTTTGCTTATTGGTTTGCACCTTTTTACTAAGATGTGGACCTTTTTCTACCATTCTAATTTAGGTTTATTAGTGTTTCTACTAGAAGGTTTTATAAATTTTGTTCTCAGAATTTGAGTTAATTAGTAGTTATTTTCTTTGGGTTCTAGTCTAGTCCTAGTCTACTCCGTTCTAGTCTACTCCTTTTGCCCACAGGCATACATCTTAAATGATTATGACCTTGCATTGCAGTCTGGACCATAGCCTGATATCATGCTTACCAACTGAAATATGTTTCCTTTATTGTGGTTCAAGACTTAAGACTTGACTTTGGCTGTATCTTAACATCAATTGCAGGTTGATATAAAACAGAACCCCAGTAACCTTATAACATGTGTTACAGATAGAATTTCAAATTTGGCAGTTATTTTTATATAAATTACAGTCTTTAATGTTTATCATTACTAATAAAAATAAATAATAGAAAGAAAATTAATAATACAAATTATTTTTTTATATCAACAAGCATCAACCGAATCTTTAACATTCTTGAGGTTATTCTAGTGAATGAGCGGTATATAAAATTTGGACAATATACTATCAGCAATTAAGGCAAGAGCACTTTCTTGCCTAGTGACTTATTTTTGCCACAAAGAAAGTAAACCCCATATGGATTTTCTTCAAAGCCCATCATCTTCTCCAAAGTATATTGGTGCTGCCAGGAACAGACATGTCTCATTGTCATAAATAAAAAAAGAATCTGTGTTATTGAAACATCTTAATTGCCGTATTCTGAAGATCTCTAAAGTGTTTGAAGACAACCTATCTAATGTCCCTGTTTGACCTTGAAAACATACCTAATATGACTACAAGTCTGATTGTAATGACTAACTACTAATTTGTATTTTTTATATCCTAATTTGTTGGTAATAATAACTTTCAAGGACTGAAAATTTGTATTATATTGTTAAATGAGCTGTATAAGTACAATACATTGAACAAGAGTAGAAATACATGTACAGAATGTTCTAAAAGATAATCTCAAATTTGTATCAATATACGAAGATCCATATCAATGTAAAATATTTAAAACTAGCAGTTGCATTTTTGGTTTGAAAGTAGATTCAATAATCTACCATTATCCTATCATATCTATATCCCCCTTTTTTCTTTTCAGAGTACATTTAATAATCTATACTTTCATCCTATCACTTTGGTATCTCCCTTTTTTCTTTTCAAAACAAGAACCCTGAATCTAATCTAAATTCTTATCACGTTCTTAAATTTACTTTCTGCTGTCTACTGGCAACATCATCTTTAGGGAATTCTGAAAAGCAAACTTTGGGTTAATTGTCAAGTCCTGAAAGAGGTAGCTGTATCATTTGAGGTCCAGTTTTCACATAATGGGAAAATACAGGGCTTGTCTCAAGTCCTGGCTAGAGTAGTCTGTGAGGCTGGATCATCTCTCCTAGCCACCTGGAGATTGTCTTGAACACTTTGTAGTATGTGGGCCCTGGCCCCCCACTGTGAGTGGCTGTGGCCTTGTTTGCCGACCTTGAACAGATATCCTCCCTATGTTGATTCCCTGCCGGTTTCCTTCTCACCTACCATCACTGGAGGTTCTTCACTCCTTTATCCTGCATTTAGTGTAAACAGCTTAGATTCAAGAATGTAGAACATTGGGTGGAGAACTTCTGCCCTCCGGGGTTCAAGCCTGTATTTAAGGTTTCCTCCCTCCTTCAATAAAGGGCATTTGGCATTCTGCTGTGGCAAATGACTAGCTGTCTCTTGTCTCTTATTTTTTTAATCCATAGCCCCTCTCTTGGACATGGTGAACAGGTTATGGTAGCACGGGTGCTACCTCAACAGTAGTACAAAGTTTATCTTTAGGTGGTATTTGTCAGCATTAATGGCATTATCATATTCCATGTGGAATCATCATTGTGGGGCCCCATCATCCTTTTGGAGACTTCAAAGGTAGCTGTTAGGCATGGTTTCGGGTCACTGCAGAAAATGTAAATACTTTAAATGTCATATGCAGCAGATCTCAAAGAAGCGAAAGGATCAATAATTATTATATATATCCAGAGAACAAAAACTTAACTCCTAGTTACTTGATAGAGACTCAAACCTGAAATCATATACAGGAAGATAGATGAAGCCTTTTCTAAAGAATTAGTTAGTACTCTGTATGACCACTAATACCATGACAAAGAGTTATATATTCATACCTTAAGAAAAGTTTTAAAGACTCAAAATAAAACCAAAGAATTATGAAATTAGTGGCAATAATATAGTCCTTAAAGTTTTGTTTTGTTTTTTTTATGTCCCATATCCAGTGGCTCTTCTGACATTAGACAGAGATTTTGGATTTTATTTTAACAAGCATGCTTGGGTTTAGAGAAGGAAAGAGCCACACTCCAAATCCAAAGCCAGCTTTAATCTCTAATTGAACTGGGACTACAAAAAGACCATTTGCATTAAATGCCTATAGAGAAGAACAGAAACAAACATTTAGGAAGATTTATGAAATTTTATCCCTGTTGGAGATGTGATATACAGAAATGTCGATTTGCTCTTTTTTTTTTTTTTTGGTACACTTTTTTTTTTTTGATGATTTCTCCTTTTTCTTCAGATGTTTCATTTGTCCAGTGGTTTTCAGATTCCTTAGCAGGATGCCTTTACTCTCTTGAAAAGACAAAAACAAAACACTACCCCAATCCTAACTTTTGGGAGGTTCCCTTTTGACAAGTTATATCTGATTAAATGAAAAGCATTTGTTAATGGTATAAGTTAATTTAAATTGAATTGTAATGCTGGTTGATGAACCATCATCTCTTCTAATTAAGAGGTCTATTTTGTTCAGATTGAGCCTTTATCAATTTTAATGGTATCCATTGCTCTTCTTCTCTGGAGGAAACAAAAGCAAAGTCTCTTCCCCAATGTAACAATATCCTGGTTTCCATTCTGAGGTCAGAATATCTTTTAAGTATACAGACTAATTTCATGCCACAGTTTTTTTATTATCCAATGTCTCTCTGCTGCTGACATTTCTTTCTAATTAACATTTAGAAAATTCATAGTTAATTAAGCATTATGTAATCTATTTCTCAGGGTCTGTATTACCCCTTTCAGTTTATTTAGCATATCCTTTAGAGTACAATTTGAACTTCCTATAACTGCTTGCCCTGTAGGATTGTGTAGTATACCTATAATTTGCTTTATATTGCAATAAGCAAAAACTTGTTTCATTTTTACTAGAGATATACGCTGGAGCATTGTCAATCTTAATTTGTACAGGTATTCCCATGACGGCTATTACTTCTAGCAAAACTGTGATTACAAAATCAGCCCTTTCAGAACTCAAAGCAGTTGCCCATTGAAATCCCGAATAGGTACCAATGGTGTGGTGTACATATTTTAATTTTTCAAATTCTACAAAATGAGCCACATCCATCTGCCAGATTTCATTCCTTTAAGTATCCTTTGGGTTACTTTCTGTAGGTAGTGGAGTTTGGTTATATACAGAACAAGTAGGACACTTCCTTGGCTTGTTGACAAGTGATGGAAAAATCCTTTTTACAAAACTTTGCTATTGACATGGTGTTTTTTAATGAAATTCAGAGGCCTCCAGCACATTTCCTACCAATAATGGTTGAATTTCTCCTTTACCTTGTGCTAGAGGGTCTGGCAGACCTGTATGGTACCAGATTTGTGATATGTATAAGGAGTGATGCCTATTCCTGATTATTTCTTGTAACTAAATAAATAACAAAGCTAATTCTGACTCAAGAAAAACTTCAGCACTATTAGTGTGTAAAACAACTCTTTCTGCATACTGAGAGTCAGAAACTATGTTAGGAAGTTCTGTAAAATCCATTAATACCATCAGAATAGTATATAATTCTGACCTTTGAGCAGAATCATAAGGGCTGTGAGCCATTTTACTTAAATTTTTTACTAAGATGAATTCTTGTCTGTCTGTACAGACCTCCAGATCTCTGTGGTTAGTGCTGGGATTAAAGGCATGTGCCACCATGCCTGGTTCTGTTCCCAGCATGGCCTTGAACTCACAGAGATCCAGATGGATCTCTGCCTCCTGAACGCTAGTATTAAAGTGTGTGTTACCACTACCTGGCCTCTATGTTTAATATAGTGGCTGGCTTTGTCCTCTCACTCCCATATAAGTTTATTAGGGTGCACAATTAAAATATCACCACGGGCTAGAGAGATGGCTCAGTGGATAAGAGCACTGACTGCTCTTCCAGAGGACCCAGGTTCAACACACAGCATCCACATGGCAGCTCACAACTGTCTTTAACTCAAAGATCTGACATCCTCATACAGACATACAGACAGACAAAACAGCAATGCACATAAAATAAAAATAATTAAATTATTTTAAAAAATCACCACTTTTTTTATTTGTAACCTGCCTTTCTTTATTTGTTTTCATCAGTATAAAATGTAGGGGTTGCTGCAGGGCGGTGGTGGCACACGCCTTTAATCCAGCACTCGGGAGGCAGAGGCAGGCGGATCTCTGTGAGTTCGAGGCCAGCCTGGTCTACAAAGCGAGTTCCAGGAAAGGCGCAAAACTACACAAGAGAAACCCTGTCTCGAAAAACCTAAATAAATAAATAAATAAATAAATAAATAAATAAATAAAAGGGGTTCTAGAAATAGGTGTTCTGTGTACAATGTGAGGAAGAATCCAGTTAGTTCTCTTTATACATTGAATTATCTTGCTTTTGGAATATTTGTTGTTAACCTCTCCCAAATAATTACTGCAAGGTCTTCACCAAGGTTCACTTTCTGCCCTTAATTTGTCAAATTTATCATTAGTAAAAGGTACTAAATTTCTACTGAGTCTATTTCTGCTAATTTATGAAGTCTCAATTTTCCTTTTAGGATGAACTCAGAAACCTTTTTCACATAAGTTTTTAATTTATTACTCTGTTTATGTGTTAATAGATCCATTCTAAGATAATATTAATTCCCTCTGCATTAATATTTTTGTAGGAAAATGCATAGAGTGTAGAATAACCAGAATGCAATCAACTTCTGAAATCAAATGATCCTCATGTGCATCCTGTCATTTTTTTTCCACCAAAGGCAGTTTTCTCACAGCTTCAACTGATAATTTTCTTGTACTAATTAAGTTGTTGTCACCATTTAAGGTTTTGAACAAATTAATGAGTACTTGATTTTCTACTCTAATAATAGGCCATAGATTGGAAATGTCTCCTAGCAATCTTTGAAAGTCATTAAGAATCTACAATCAGTCTCTCTAATTAGTACCTTTCTGAGTCTAATTTTTGTAGGCCTATTTTATATTCTAAATAATTAATAGAATCTCCCCTTCATATTTTTTAAGGAGCAATTTGTAATCCTCAACAAGGCAATTTGTTTTTTACTTCTTCAAACCTTTTCCTTAAAGTATCTAAATTTGAATGAGCTAGTAAAATAACATCCATGTAATGTAAAATTATACATTGAGGAAATTGTTTATGTATCATTTTCAATGGCTGACTTACAAATTATTGGCACAGAGTCAGGCTATTTAACATTCCCTTTGGGAGAGCCTTCCACTGATATCTCTTAATATGCTGAGAATTATTATAAGTAGGCATCATGAAGGCAAATTTTTCTCTGTCTTTTTCTTGTAAAGGTATAGTGAAGAAAAAGTCTTTTAAATCAATAACCATACAAGGCCATCCTTTAGGTAAGAAAGAAGGCAAAGGAATTCCAGACTATAGAGGGCTCATTGGCTGAATCACCTTATTAACAGCTCATATATGTAACCATTCTTCAATTTTCAGATTTCTCTTTAATAACAAAAGCAAGAGAATTCCAAAGGCTGGTTGATTCTTAAATATGCTGAGTTTTAGGTGCTCCTGACCAGCTGTTCTAAGGCCTGCTGTTTCTCTGATGTTAACAGCCATTGCTCAATCCATACAGGTTTGTTCATCAACAATTTAAAGGTAGAGTTATTGGTGCCTTTGAAAGATCATCAGCTGGTTTGCCATGTTCTTGTACACCCTGAATGTTCAATGACTGTTCTTTATAATACCTTCTAATATTTTTTCCTGAAACATATACACTAATTTAAGGTTTGTTTCTGAGACTGGAGGAATGTTACTCTGGTTGGCTGTAAAAAATCATGTCCCCATAAGCTCATTGCTCTATTGGGCACATATGGCTTTAATTTTCCTCTCTGTTTTCTGGCCCTATACATTCAATCCATCTCACACTATGTTTTACCTAAGATAACATTCCAAACACTAAAAGCTGAACATTTACCTCCTGAAGAGGTCAATTTAGATGCCAAGGTTCTGTTGTAATTATTGTTACATCTGCACCTGTGTCTAGATGACCTTCAATGATGATGTAGTTTATTTGCATTTTTAATTTTGGTCTTTATTCATTTATAGAAGTTTGCCAAAACATTTGCTTTATTGCTTCTCTTGAATTTTTTGTTCCCTCTTACCATCCAGAGCAGTGTGCTTTCTTGCAATTGGTATGAGGTTCTATAATTACTCTGGGAAGGAGTTTCCTCCATGATAACAGGAAACAACTGAAATGAATTTGACATGGGGGCCTATGCAGGGTGCCTCAGGGAGTTTCCCAATGGCAAAGGGTTATCTAAATTATCCCTTGTTGATCTATATTCATTAGTCCAAATCTGTTTTTGCCACATCTTCTATATACTCCAGAAGGGAGGGATATTCTTTTGGGATTCTTGGTAGAAAAAAACATTGTTTCTACTAAAGTTCTGTTCATAATTCCTTCTTAGGTGACCGTGTTTACCACAACTGAAACATTTGACATTTTGATTTTTCTTTAAAACTCTGGAAATCACCTATCCTATCCAAATATCTTCATGGTTATGAGATTAAATATTGACTGTATCTTGGATTCATTCCTCTAAGGGTGCTGATCTTGCCTTTAATGGCCTAATTACCCTTTTGGATTGTGCATTAGCATTTTCAGAAGCCAAAGCTTCAACTATTATTTTTGTATATTCTGAAATTAGTATCATTCTATTTAGTGCTGAAGTTAATCTTTTTAAGAAATCAGTTATGCTTTCTTTTGGGCCCAGTAGAACTTTAATAAATGACTCAATTTTTTCCTACTTCTTCAATTCTGTCCCAAGTATTCAAAGCTCCTGGGCAGCATAAAGGCAGGGTGTGGCCATGATATAGAACTTGCCTTTCTACATTAGCATAATCACCCTCTCCAAGAAGTTGGTCTTAGGAGATTTCATATCTCTAGTCCTACTTCATTGTTTAATGATCTTAGCCCCAACTTTCCACTAGGTCTTCCACTGTAATTGAGGACCAGCCTCCAAGATTGCTGTAACCAAGTATCTCCAGTCTTGAGGGATAATTCTATTACATGTTGACCATGAGTTTAACATCTGCTTCACAAACGGTGAATGCATGTCATATGAGACTACCACTTCCTTGGATCTCTTCAAACCTAAAATTGCACAGGAATTCATTCAGCTCTTACGTAGCCTTGGGGTATCTATCATATGGCTGTTCCTGTAAGGTTACTGGATAAATTATGGTTGGCTGTTTGAAAACCTTAGGCTGTTTCTCTGTAACCTTATAATGCAATGCTGAGTTTGGTTCTCTTTTATTTTTTTATTTTTTATTTTTATTTTATTTTATAATTTAATTTAATTTTACATATCAGCCATGGATTCCCTTGTTCTCCCCACTCCTGCCCTTCCACCTTCCCCCCAGCCCACACCCCATTCCCATCTCCTCCAGGGCAAAGACTCCCCTGGAAATTGAGTTCAACCTGGTAGTTTCAGGCCAGGCAGGCCCAGTCCCCTCCTCCCAGGCTGAGCCAAGTGTCCCTGTATAAGCCCCAGGTTCCAAACAGCCAGCTCATGCACTGAGAACATGTCCCAGTCCCATTGCCTAGATGCCTCCCAAACAAATCAAGCTAATCAACTGTCTCACTTATCCAGAGGGCCTGATCCAGTTGGGGACTCCTCAGCTATTGGTTCATAGTTCATGTGTTTCTGTTTATTTGGCTATTTGTCCCTGTGCTTTTTCTATTCTTAGTCTCAATAATTCTCACTCATACAAACCCTCATCTTTCTCGCCAATTGGACTCCTGGAGCTCCACCTGGGGCCTGGCCGTGGATCTCTGCATCCAGTTCCCTCAGTCATTGGATGAGGTTTCTAGCATGACATTTAGGGTGTTTGGCCATCCTATCACCAGAGTAGGTAAATTCGGGCTGTCTCTCAACCATTGCCAGTAGTCTATTGTGGAGGTATCTTTGTGGATTTCTGTGGACCTCTCTAGCACTTTGCTTCTTCCTATTCTCATGTGGTCTTCATTTATCATGGTCTCTTATTCCTTGTTCTCCCTCTCTGTTCTTGATCCAGTTGGGATCTCCTGCTCCTGTAAACTCTCTTTCCCTCAACTCTTGCCCTTCATTACCCCCACTCATGTCCATGTTGTTCATGTAGATCTCATCCATTTCTCTGTCATTGGGCAATCCCTGTGTCTTTCTTGGGGAAACCGTACAATGGAAAAAAGAAAGCATCTTCAAAAAATGATGCTGGCATAACTGGATATCAATGTGTAGAAGGCTGCAAATAGATCCATATCTGTCACCATGCACAAAACTTAAGTCCAAGTGGATCAAAGACCTCAACATAAATCCAGCTACTCTGAACCTGATAGAAGAGAAAGTAGGAAGTAGTCTTGAACGCATTAGCATAGGAGATCACTTCCTAAATATAACACCAGTAGCACAGACATTGAGAGAAACAATCAATCAATGGGACCTCTTGAAAATGAGAAGCTTTTATAGAGCAAAGGATGCATTCAACAAGGCAAAGTGACAGCCTACAGAATGGGAAAAGGTCTTTACCAACCCCATATCTGACAGAGGACTTATATCCAGCATATAGAAAGAACTCAAGAAATTAGACATCACAATGCCCAACAGTCCAATTAAGAAATGGGCTATAGAACTAAACAGAGAATTCTCAGCAGAGGAAACTTAAATGGCTGAAAGACAGTTAAGGAATTACTCAACATCCCTAATCATCAGGGAAATGCAAATCAAAATGACTCTGAGATACCACCTTACACCTATCAGAATGGCTAAGAACAAAAACACTGAAGACAGCTTATGCTGGAGAGGATGTGGAGCTAGGGGAACACTCCTCCACTGCTGGTAGGAATGCAAGCTTGTACAACCACTTTGGAAATCAATATGGCGCTTTCTTGGAAAATTGGGAATCAATCTCCCCCAAGACCCAGCTATACCACTCTTGGGCATATACCCAAGGAATGTTCAATCATACCACAAGGGCACTTGCTCAGCTATGTTCATATCAGCATTGTTTGTAATAGC
>CABHPQ010158628.1:0-13737 GCA_902168405.1 Peromyscus aztecus
GAATACAAAATCCTAAGACATTATTTCATGTACACCATAGTAGATTTTGCAGTATTTTTTTTCAAAAACGTGTCCTCAATAATAAAGAATTCCATTGGCTTATTATAACCATAATTGCTTACTCTGACTTTTATTTTGTATACTCTTTAAGTTTTCAAGTTTCAGAGGCCTTTGTAATATCACTTAGCTTATAATTAAAGCACAATGTACAACGGGAAAAAGTCTTTGTCTTCTTATTATGTGAGCTTATCTTTATTTGAAAAAAGCCCAAGCATTTTGTATTTTTAAATGTGTCAATAAAAACAAAAACATCAACATACTCCTTTTCTTAAAGGTTGGATTATGAATTATTAGGTCCCCCCACCCACCCACACACACACTTCTCATCCCACTATAAGGCATTCAGGTGAGAATTTATAGGTTTCCGTTCAGGATTCCAGCACCACCCTCTGCAATCCCCCTGTTGAACATGCCTGGTATTTTTTCAACAATAGGAGTCAGGGTTCTAAGAAATGCATACATGTGAGTTTATTTTCATTGATTATTTCATCACAAATTGCTTATAAACAGATAATGAAGTAGGAACGTTTTCTCTACAAGTAAAAGTCTTTGGGATCAGGGGAAATGACTCACGCAGTCAAGTGCCTGTCTCACAAGCATGAGGACCTAAAGATCTGAACAGGGATAACCAGAACTCACACTCACGTAAAAGCTGCTATTGGTGACTTTAATCTTGGGAGTCGGCAGGGTGGGGAACGAGGGGAAAGAAATAGGAAGGGAACACTTCAGGGGAGCTGACAGGGAGGTCTGGATGGGGCAGGAAGAGCTCTTGAGCTAATTAGCCAGCCATCCTTGTTGATAGGTGAGCTATACATTCAGTGTGAAGCACATGCTCAAAAGAAAACATCAAAAACAATAGAAGACTTTTTTGTCAACTTCCTGCCTCTATCCACACATGTTCATATATATATATATATATATATATATATATATATATATATATATATATTCACACTAACATACACACCACACACATGTATGTTAACAGAGAAAAGAAAGTCTTTTGATGTTGAAGGATTCAAAACTTTAAGAAGCTCATTGAATTTAATAAAGGCTTCAGCTAAACTCTTTATTGTGATTTTTCTTTGAGGATTTTCTTTTTCTTTTCAGTGTCTTTGACTCTTGCTTCCTCAGCTATGAATTCACAGGAAGAGAAACATTTGGAACGGTGTAATAAAATGATGGGATCACCATCTTATGTGATTAGTCATTGATTGACTGAATAAGCATCCCGAATTCAGAGACAGTGGTTTCTTTTCTGTTTTTTTAAACATGCACAATGTTCACTGTAATAGTTGTTGAGTCAATATTTAAGTACAAGTAATATCTTAAAATGCGTAATAATGAGCATTGCTGTAGAATAGTATAATTGTCAAGAAGTGATCTCTACAAAAATAGAGTAGTAGTTTAATTGAAAATATTGATATAATTAATTTGTAAGTGATCTGATATTGTTAGAAGTTCCTTTGCTGAGAACTCATTCCAAAAGAACTAAAAATAAAGCACACAATGTACAACATTATCTGTTTTAAGGATCAAAGTATCAATTCATCATTACTTTAACTTCTTTATTTGAATAGCAATTCATGAACTGTTCATTTTATCTCTGTACAAAAGCTATTTTGTAGTAGAATTATAGAACATAGATTAAAGATATTTCAAATGAAATGGGTAAGGTGAAATTTTCTTTTTTAGACCAATTAGTAATGATTAAATAAATATCGATTTCAATAAATTTTGAATTTATTGGGAAAATTTAGTGTAATCAATATTTAATAATATCAGATACCTTCTTCAAAACCCATCATTTTCTAACTGTATACAGAAAATATAGCTATTGACATTAAGCAATTTTCTCTTATTAAGTCTTGTATTACATGGTACAATACACTTGAACAGTCTTGGGATATTTTGCCTCATTTACTGACACTGATAACTAGACTTAAGGCAGTTTATGTTAAGTAATACTTTTATAAATCTGTGAAATATACATTGTTTCATGTTTAATGTTTGGCAATTGAAATTATGCAGTAGCCAGTTCTTCTGTGACTTTCTGAGGAGAGAACATAGTAGTATTTTCACAAGGTTCCTATTCATAGACCATAAACTGAATACTCATTACTTCTGGGACTGGGTTTGAAATAACATGTATTATTGGCCCTAGTAAACTAGCAATACAAGAACACACTGAGATTCATAATTAGACTACCAATCCCCACATCTAAGTTACCTGTGTCATTTAAAGGACTATAAGAAAAATGGAAATGAAAGAAATGTAGTCAGATAATGAGAATTAGTGTGCTAAGATTTATTCTAGTACTAATGATTTTAGAGAAGGAATTTCCTGGAGAATGAAAAGATATGGAATGTTTGAAGTCATCTGAAAATGTTCTCCAATAAATCTATCTTAGCTTTAGAGAGAGGAAGGCAAGTAAAAACGAAGTGTGAGTAATAACATAAAAACGTAAAGCCTATTCAGGCAAGTGCTCACCCATGGTTAAAGAATGCCACAACCTCTCTTTGTTTAGAGCAATCATTAAAATAGAAGGAGCCTGGAACATGTTGGGGCAAATTGTGAGGAAGAGAACAATAGAAACACCCACAATAATAGCAGAATAGAAATCCTTATTTCTTGGGGAACAGGCAGTGTAGCTCCCTGGAGAAAATGAAAATAGAGCCAGGTGTTAGACGATTTCATGGGGCTCCAAGAGAACTTTGAATTGTTATATAACTTTTAAGATTTGACAGCCAAAATTGAGGAGCACTGCTCCTTCATTCAGTAATATCACAGAACAAATAGGAGGTGATGGAACACTGAGTACCCCTCCTGGACTGGAATCAGATAAATCTCCATTCTCACACTGATCCTTCTGCATGGTCTTTGTGATCTCAATATCTGCATTTCAGATCCTTTCTTGGAAAATGGAGATTATGGGAGATAATATCATTGCAACTTTACGATTATAGTATTAGCACAAAATAAGTCCACATTGTTTGTTACTTCCATTATCATATTAAGCTTTCATTTGTTTCACTTAAAGTATTTTTTAAGATTTTTGAGAATTTCATACGTGAACAAATATAATATTTATATTACGTCTCCTTTTCTCCCTCCAATATCCTTTCACACTACCTTAAATTCAAGACCTCTTATTTAATTATTTTACACATGCACATACATGACTGGCTGAATCTTTTTTAGTGTTTTCTGTTTCTCCATGTATTTAGGATTGACCACTTGGTGTTGGATAACATGAAGGGGGAGCTCTTCCCTGGAGAAAGCTGATTTTTGTCTTGCTTGGCAGCCTTTGATTGCTTACAGCACTTCGTTTAAAGGTGCAGCCTTGTGACATTTCCCCATCCACATTGGTGTACTGACTAGTACTGTCATTATGTACTCCTTATTTGGACAAAAATGTTACTGAAATGTCATGAGTACAGCATCCCTCTCATGACACTTTTTAACAGCAGGTCTCGTGGTTGTCTAGCTCTTATTCTTACTCTGCTGCCTCAATGTTCTCTCCACCTTTTTTGTTTTCGTTTTTTGTTTGTTTGTTTGTTTTTCGAGACAGGGTTTCTCTGTGTAGTTTTGTGCCTTTCCTGGAGCTCACTTGGTACCCCAGGCTGGCCTCGAACTCACAGAGATCCGCCTGGCTCTGCCTCCCGAGTGCTGGGATTAAAGGCGTGCACCACCAACACCCGGCACTCTCCACCTTTTGTGTTGAGCTTGCAACATAAATGTTCCAACTAGGGCGGAGCATGCCATTGTTGCTTGATCTTTGTGTGTTGGCCATCTGTGTATCTCTGTACGAATCAGTGGCCACTGAAATTTAAAAAGACAAAGATTTTTGATGAGGAATGAGAGATGCATTTGTGTGAAAAAAATAAGAATAAATATTTAGAATAAGGTTAGAAATTATAGTTTTGAGATCATTCAAATCATGTTTTATAAGGTAAACACATGTTTACTGTTGTATTTCTCTGTGCTGTATTCAAAGACTGTTATCTTAGCATTTATTCCCATTTATATAGTTTTCTAATCAATAAAATATTAACTAGATACATGTGCATTTGTAGGTGTGAGTGCCATGATGATTTCTTGAGATTTTTTTACTTCACTTTAAACCAGTGGTTTTCAACCTTCCTGATGTTGTGACTCTTTAATACAGTTTGCCATGTTGTGGTGACCCATATCATAAAATTATTTCTGTTTCTACTTCATAACTGTAATTTTCCCACTGCTATGTGTCATAATATAAATATCTGTATTTTCCAATGGTCTTCAGATACCCCTGTGAAAGGATCATTGAGAACTACTGCTCAAATTAAATATTTAATGATTTAAGTAAAATGCATCAAATTTAGAGCAACTTAGCAAAAATATACATTTTGATCAAAGGTTCCTTTAAAGAGTATCTATACACTTCTAGACTAGCTAAGCTGAAAAGTAAGGAGATTGTAACTCTGAATTTTAAATTTTAGCCAGTTACTCTTAATTCCCCTGATTTTCTACTGTAGTTTTTTTTATAAACTTTATATAAGTAAATGCATGTATAGATACTAAAATTGAAGTGATCAATAACTGTAAAGATTACTTTTACTATGATTAAAATATAGCCACATTTAGAAGAGATTTAAAAATTTTAAAGAAACCATTTTATAATTAGAATGAATGTTTATACAAGTCATAAAAACAATGGGGAGTCCAAAATTTATATCGTAGCATAAATTTTTACTTGTGTTCTATGTTTCTGTTTCTCAGATATTTAACTTCTTCATGCCACATGAGCTCCTTGTGAATGAGAATTTCAATTGCCACTCTGCTGATGTAAAATCTTGTGGTCAAAGTTAAGGTCTCTGTCAAAAGGAATATAGCTCATAATTTGTTGAAGTCCTGCCACAACTAAAGCTTCCCAGACTTCTTATCTGGTGCTCTTTTTTATAACCATGATGTTTCTCTTCATTCAAAGAACAATGAGAGTTTCCATATTGCAATCTTATGGAAGCAAGGTATACTTTAAAAAAAAAAAAAAACCAAAAAAACATATTTGAAGAAGGCACTTACTGTCAAGATCTTTTCCTCTAACTTGTTTGATCTACCTTTAAATGCACAAATTCAGTTTGAATAATACTCTTATTTCCTTTAGAGTCATAACCCCAGGTCCTGAAGGCCCAATGACCCTCCTTTTGCCCTCCATCTTAATCATAAAGAATCTGATTCATCTGTCTGAATTGGGCCTAAAATTTTGGCTTCAAGAAACCTTATTCATTAAACTACCATCTCTCCATAATACACATGAAACATGAAATGCTATTTTATGGTCGTAAAAATGGGATATTTCTGCAGATAACATTTCTTAAGTCTTTCTCTTAATTGGTTACTGTATCAGTCTTCTGTTAGTAGGTTGTGACTTCTTTGAGGACAAATTGACCTATTTGTTTCTTGGGCTTTTGTGACTAACATTATGAACACAGGGTTCCTGACAAAAAGCCAAGAGTATTCTTCCTGTGCTATATGTTATTTATGTATGAAATATTTATCTGTTCTGAATCACTTACACAGTAACGGATGTCCAAAATACTTAAAAGTTAGCCATGTTCCTTTTGTCTTTCTAGTTCCTTCTGAAATTACTTTTACATAAGGGGAATTTTCTTCCAAATGATTTTTTGGAATAATCTTTTTCCCAAAATGAATTTTTTTATTTTCCCCTAGAGTTCTAAGAAAATGGAAAGTGCTATCTTATTAAGAATATCTTATTACTTTTATTTTTCAGACACTAAAATGCTTAGAAATGATATGGATGGGCTCATTATCTTCTTTTGGGGAGCATTCTACATGTGAATTTTATCCAATTCAGTCTTTTCTTCAAAGAATGGAAATAGAGTCTCCGAGAATATGATCTAGAACATAGATTGCAAGTCAGAGAATTCCACAGTGATAACTTTGATTTAACATCCTCCTGTTTCTAAAATACACTTGTGTATTTGTAACGTGTTCATGGGATAATCGTACAAGTTGCAATTGTGAAAAAAAATCATATTCAGATATCTTCATTAGAGGTCAAACAGAGCAACAGAGATTGATTTTGAAAAAAATAAGCTATCTTATTTAGACTTTCACTATTTCTAGCAGTTAGCTAGAAATTCAGTTATTAAGGAAGAGTCTCACAGTAAGCAAGCAGGAAACAATGAAAGGAAAATGTTCCCTGTGTCCTTCTCTAAAAAAAAAAAAAAAAAAAAAAAAAAAAAAAAAAAAAACCAGTGCTACTGTTTTTGCTTGATATTTCTAAGGCGTGTGGAGTGGAATGGCCTCATCGGTAAACACCGGTTCTGTCCACATTGCACACATACCACACTGAGATAGTTCTTTGATTTGCAACTGCTGTTGGCAGAGTCCGTCACTGTTTGCAACTCTGTCCCTTAGGCTCACATTACCCTGGAGAACCCCAAGGTGCTGTTGTAATCAAGCCTGACTGGTATGACTGCAGTATTTTCAAAGATTATTCTTATGAATCCTTGTAGATATGTCAAAGTGGATCTGGGAAAGTCCAGAGGCCTCAACTTTAAACAAAGAACTTCAGACAACTAAGGAATGCTGAGAGAGGGAGAAATAGTCTTCTCCAGGGAAGAACATAGTGATTGATTAGCCAATACCAAAAAGTCATACCTGAAAACATATATATAAAACATACTATAAAGACTGAGCATGTTGCCGGGCAGTGGTGGCGCACGCCTTTAATCCCAGCACTCGGGAGGCAGAGGCAGGCGGATCTCTGTGAGTTCAAGGCCAGCCTGGGCTACAGAGGGAGTTCCAGGAAAGGTGCAAAGCTACACAGAGAAACCCTGTCTCGAAAAACCAAAAAAAAAAAAAAAAAAAGACTGAGCAGGTTATATTTAAAAATAAACATGTATATACAAACACATATGTACATGTAATAATAATTAAATGAAAAGAGGCCATGAATTTGAACAGGAGGAAGTAATGGCATATGGAGAGTTTGGAGGGAGAAAACAAATGGGGAAATTAAATAATTATAATATAATCTGAAAACACAAAAGAAATAATTGAAGAAAACTCATAGGAAACACTTCACAATCAACAATTTTCTGTTGCTTTTCTAGTCTCTTCATCTATCATTTTAAAATTGTTGGAACAAGTACTTTTAAAAATAGCCTTAACATTCAACTACAAAATTGTTTTTCTTACTATTAAGTCATTATACCTTGGTGTCATTTGTTGCTTAATTTGAAGAAAAAAAAAAAACATCAAACATAAGATTTTTTTCTTGTGTTACAATTACATTGACCTGAAGTCTTTATTTCTTATTTTGATTCAGTGGCTCTGTGTCTGTCTCTCCACCTCCCTCAGTCTGGTTCAGGGTCTTGACTGGCTTGTCAAGGCAGCATTTGAACTTGTCCTATTGTCTTGGTCCCCCAAGAAGTTGGCTGAGACTACAGGCAGATATCTCTGCATTAAGCAAACATATAAAAAATAACTGTAGCAATATGCAATATCTATGGCCCATTCAGGCAGTAAACGCAAAGTATCTTCTAGTGTTAAGCATCCTGACATTTTCTGAGGATGGGAAACTGTGGAAGGTAATTATGCCTAGCCTAGATTTATCAGCATAATGACAGGAAATGCACCTAAATGAGAAAAAGCTGCAAGCTCATGAGATAATAGTGAAAATATTAAATAGCAGATACAGTTATTTAGAGTAGTTGAATTGAGATGTTTTATTTAAAGCATAAGAGCATAAGTAAGAGATAGTGTACAAAGAATAGGAATTTATCTGCACAATTGCCAAAAATTACACAAACCCAATAGTAAGCTACATAGGTGGTAAGGAAATGGCAATATAATTTTTTTATAACAAACATCTCATTCTGTTATTAAAAACAATAATCAGAACAGGCAAAAAGGATATAACAAATCACTGGACCTTCTGCTAATATTATATTCTGTTATATTATATAAATATAACAATTTAAGTGATAGGCATAGTATCTACTTCTACTGCATCAACAATTGATGCATCATTAACTTTCTGTTAGACTTCCATCATTTTTTTTAAATTGTGTAGTTGGTTGAATTTTGTATGTGTGATAATATGAGCCCTACCATCAAAAATCTATGTGTCTTTTGTAGCTGTAAATTATGTAGAACTGTGTGGCTCTATATTTTCATGTAGTGGTCTATTATATTGCAATATATTTGTTTTGTTTGTCTTATTCAGTGATTATTTTTAAATTTCCTAATTGTAGACTGAAAGCTAATCATAAATTAACACTACAATAATCAAATGTAGAGGTAAACAGGCACTTGGGGATAACAGAAAACAAAGGCTAAAAAGCTGAACTATGAAGCAAAGCCTGACATGAGAGATATAAAATAACAAGTTCGTGTTGAAAGCCAAAGCCCTAGAGGTTTGTTTTGATACAAAATGTATTTTCAAACTTTATTTTCTTCCTACCAACTATCTCAAATGGACAGTGTTAAAAAAGACATGAGAAATCTCTAGGCCCTTATGTAGGACCTTACTCACTACTGATATCAGCAGTCCTACTGGACAGTTTATTCCTTTGAATTAACATCACACAGGTATTTTGTGCAGGATCAAAGCAACATTTTTCTCCTTTTGGTTTGTATTCAGGCACTGTGTTCACACTTCATTCTTCACTTTTCTTATACTCCAATAAACTTAACAAAAGCATACATGCACACACACACACACACACACACACACACACACACACATACACACACCACAGCATTCATGTACATGGGAAACAGTAAATCTGTCTCTGTTTGATTTATATCTATCATCTGTCTATCTATCTATCCATCTATCTATGTATCTACATATCTATCTATCTATCGCCTATATATCTATCCATGCATATATATTTCTCATATATATGGTATACATATATATCCATATATTTATATGTATATATACATGTATGATATACATTTATGTATTATCTTTTTTATGACCTATGTGATTAGTATAAAGTGTTCAGCCAAAGACAAAATAAATGGAAGTGATCAAATCAGCAATGAATTAAAGCAAAGAAATAGTTAAGGAAAGAGAAAATGTCTGCTAGGGAAAGAGAGAAGTAGAAAGTAAAATAAAACAGAGAGAGAGAAAGAGGAAGAGAGAGAGAGAGAGAGAGAGAGAGAGAGAGAGAGAGAGAGAGAGAGAGAGAGAATTTAAGGGTAGAGTGAAACCTTAGCAAGTTTAGCACAGTATCCCCTTTCTTTAGAGAAAACTAGAGTGTTCATATCTGGAAATCATAAAACATCTGAGCCCTATGTTTACTCTTGAATCATTTTCAGTGTATTTTCTGTTATTAACACTTTAGCCTATTTACCATAGGTGTTATGAAGGGCTAATTAACCAATCTAGACATTTGGCTTGACCTTGTTACTGTGAGGCTACCCAGGAAGTAGTAATTCCACAGGCAGATTGCAAGCATCATGTCTCCTATTTACAACCAACATGGCACTCAGTGGATGTATAGACACTTTGGGAAGCAATTCTGGATGCTCATATTTGCCTGCCATGCAGGCCAGTGAGAAGTGATGGAAAGTCCCTATAAATGTCTCTCTTAAGTGCTGAAGGGCTATAGCGGTCTGTAAAAGCAATACTGGTAGAAGACCAATGCATTTGTGTTGCTTGCAGCGGTGCAATTTTAATATCATTTTTAATACTTAGACTTATAAGACAACTCCTAAAATTGCAAAGTGGCAAAATAATGAATTCTAATATGAACTCAAAAGTATTACTGAATTCATTTCTTCGTCATACATATATTCATTAAAATGGTAAGGTGCTGGTGGTGCAGTTGTGAGTTGAGAAAATGCACTCCCTTTTCTTGGAGCATTGAGACAAGTCAAAAAGACAGACCTCAACAGTAAGCTTCAATTTATATTAGAGAAGATAGAGTGTTTAGGGAAAACTGTTCAGAGCACTACTGAGTCTATATAGCCTCAAGGTTTAATGGGAGTAGTTGCAAAAGGTTTGAGGGACAGTATCCTAGTCAGAGGTAAATAGCCACATCCAAGCTTTCAGCAATGCTTAGCTTGTGACACAACTCAGTGAAACTAAGCCAGCCCATCTGGAGCTGCTGATGTCAGAATTGGACATGGAATTTGCACACTAAATAATCACTCAAGCCCTGTTAGCCATGCTAAGCCCTAATTACCTTTATTAAATGTAGTAGACAACAATGGAAAGCTTTTTTTTTTTTTTTTTGTAAAAACAGAGTTACAACTCTACATAGACTTTTGCGCAAATCTTTGCTTCAAATCTGAGACACTGGCCCCCTGTAAAATGTTACATAACATATATCACATGGTCTTTCTCTGTACGGTCAAGGATATTTTTACTCATTACTGATGGAGTGATTTGAGAGTGAAATTCGCCTCCCTCATGTCCAGTGCTTGCTTGAACACTTGACCTCTGGCTGATTTCACTGTTTGAGGAAGATATGGAAATCTTAGGAAGTGGAGCATTGGCAGAAGAAATGAAGCAATAAGGGCAAGTTTTGAAGTTTGTAAACTGGCTGTGTTTCTTCCTGCTGTCTCTCTCTGCATCCTGCTTGTGGGTCAAACATGATCAGTCAGTATCCTGACTGCCAGGTAAGCTACATATTTCAGCTGCTCTGACTTGCCTTCCGTAATGGACTGTATTCTCTTTGGAACTTACATTAAAATAAACCCATTCTTCCATAATTTGCATTTTATTGGGTCTTTCACCACACAGCAACAGAGAAGCAATTAACACACAAGAGTGAAAATACTCAAGTCTCATTATTATCCTTTAATCCTTTATATCATTCAGATATGGTTGACCTAACTTAAATAAACTCCCATGGCCCTTACTAATTTTGTGACATCTATGATTATTTCAAATGGAACACACATACCAAAAGATGTAAAGATAACATTCACAAGTGACAGAAAACATATGACATTTGTCTTTGTGGATCTATTTACCACATTCAAATGATCATTTCCAGCATCATAAAATAGCACACACAATCCTTCTAAAGCTAGGCCAGTGTGGACGGTGAGAAGGAGTAATGAAGTCCTGTCCCTATCTAATGAGCTAGTCTCAACTTAGAACTGCTGGGAGAGGGAGAGTCAGTTTTCTTTAAAGGATTATGGTGCGTTGACTATGCTCCAGTGAAGGATACACATCCAAGAGCATATGGGCAGTATAAACGGTACTTTATGAGCTTAGACAAAGAAATTGGACACAAATTTGAGTGAGTGAGGAAGTAGAGATAAATCTTGGAGGAGTAGAGAAGAGGGGAGAATATGATCAAGACACACATAAGAACTAATATAAAATGATAAAAATATTGCACATCTAACAGCCTAAAAAGAACAGGCTTGGTCCAGCCACACTTTGTTTTGAAGATTAGGAAGGACTTTATTATTCACATAAGTAACTTTGTAAACTAAACAGAGCAATTCTAAGGTCATTCAAAATCCCCATCTTATCTTTCCACAATAATGTGGTAGAGCTCATACAGTATAGCTGCTCTGATCATCTAGCTGTTTATTTGGCTTCTATAGTGCTGGGGATAATATGAAGTGCTGCATGAATTCAAGTAAGAAATTCCTTACCATGTTACATGCAAAATATCGTTTTATGTTTGATCAATGGAACAAGAAATACCAAGCACAAAGATACTAAATTGAAAATTACATGATGCTAAGAATTCACACATAATCCAAATAAGAAAATTTTATAGACATTTCATACTGTAGTAAGAAATTATGAAAAGGGACATAGAGAAGGATTTCTCACTACAAAGGGAAAGGAATGTATGACATTGCTGGGAAAGAGGGACTTTCCAATTCACTATTAGGAAGAAAAATATCAGTAGCTCATCTTTCATAGTTGTACATTTCTGCTGGCATCAGTAACTTTCAGTGAAATTGACATTATGTGATTTTGACTTAAAAACATTATTTCTGGGAAGAGCTATGTCCATCTACTCAGGGTACTTCAATTAAAACTTCTGGTTTTATTTATTATTTATTTATTTATTTTTGGTGAGTGGAAGTAGTATTTCTGACTTTTCATTAGCATATAAAGAAGTTGGTTTCATAATTCTTTTACTTCTGTTTCTCTTGTCCTTTCTCCTGTTCCCCTCTGTTCCTTGCTTATGCTGTCCCACTGCCAGAAATCTTTCTATTTTAAAGTCACATTGGAACTTTTATCCTTTCCTCTCTTTTCAACACCTCTTGCACCCTCCCCCAGTTAAATTCCTATTTAGATGTTTCTGTTGTTGTTTTGTTTTGTTTGTTTGTTTAGATGGGGTGATGAACTAATGGGTGACAAGAAGCTTTGGAAAGGGCAGTTCAAATATAAATATAAATATAGAAGTCACACTGGCTTGGTCAATGTCTTCCACTTCCTAGCTCTGTGACCTTATATTAGATGAAATTGGGCATGTTCAGGGTAAGTTTGACTATAGACTGTACTATTTATTTATTTTTCTGTATCACTTTACTTCATCTCAAAATTAGTTCTTCATCAGAATTAGTGTTCTTGGTTGAGTTTGTATATTAATTATTTTCAGTGAAAGTAATTGCTTTTCATACAATTTATTTTAATCACAGTTTCCCCTCTCTTATCTCCTCCAAGGTCTTCCCCACCTCCTCACCCTTCCAACACCATCCCTTCTTCCTTTGTCTCTTTACAAAACAAAGAAGAAAAAAAAAGAAAGAAAAATAAATACCTAGGACACATCACACACACAGTCACACACTCACACATACACAAACTAATAAAAACAAATATCTGAAAGTATAATTTACAAATAAAAGAATATTAAGCTTTAAAAAAATGGCCAAAAAGCAATATGATGTAAGTCTCCAAAAATACCACTGAGTTTGCTTTCTATTGATCATCTACTGCTGCCCTTATGTATGGTCGGAGTCCCCAGTGAGATTCCACAGGAGAAAACTAATTTTTCCTTTCTGTAAGTGGATTATCAATTACAGATAACTTCTTGGTTAGGAGTGGGAGCTCATGTCCACTTCCTCCTTCCAATACTGGCATCCTATCTACCTTATCCCTGTGCAGGTCTTGTATACACTGCCTGCCACTAGACTGTGATCTCATTTTGTTGTATCATCTTTGTTTCTTTGTTGCTCTAATCTGCAGATTAAGATGCTGATGTCAATAGCAGTAACTAAATTCCTATGAGCATTATAATTAATTTAATATGTTAATTTATATAAGGCACACTGAGTGGTATCCAGTGCCTTTTTAAACTTTCTTTTTTTGTTGTTTTTTAAAATGTTTTCTTCCCCTACCTCCTCCCAGATCTTCCCTACCTCTCTGATCACTCAAATCCACACCCTTCTTGCTCTCTCTCATTATAAAACAGAAATCTAAAAAGAAAAATATAATAAAATAACATAAAGGAGAACAAGCAAATCTTCATAGGAAAAAACAAGCAAATGAACATAAATAAATAAATAAATAAATAAGATAGAAAGAAGTGAAGAAAGAAAGTAAGAAATAAAGAAGAAAGGAAGAAAAAGAAATAAAGAAAGAAAGAAGAAAGAAAAAGAAAGAAGGAAAGAAAGAAAGAAAGTGAGCCCGAGATAAAGCAAAAGAAATACATAAAGACACAGAGACACATATATTT
>CABHPQ010158629.1:0-20406 GCA_902168405.1 Peromyscus aztecus
TTTTTTTTTTTTTTTTTTTTTTTTTTTTTTTTTTTTTTTTTGCGTGGGGGGGGGGGGTGTTGGGGGATTCCCAAGACTCTGTATAGCCCTAACTGTCCTAGAACTCTATCTCTGTAAATCAGGCTTCTTCAATTTAGGTTCACCTATTGGGTTATTTGTTTATTTTTGGCAAGGATATTAATTATGCACAAATTTAAAGTGTACTTAAGTAAGTCAGTATTGTGTAGGTTTTATTTGAATTAGAGGCAAATCATTAAGTAAAGAAGCAAAGTAATGTTATATGCCAGCCATGGTTGCCCGTGTGCAATCGCAGCTGTCAGGAGGTAGGGCAAGAGAAGAGCTTCTCTTCACAGAGAGTTCAAGGCCAGTCTAGGCTACTGGAGGCCCTGTCTCAGACAGACAAGCAGGTGAAATCTGTGTCGTGTGTGATTACTGTTTTCTAGCCAGAAGATCAGCTGCCGTGTTACTTGACTCACACCAACCCCAGAGTGGATGAGATTGTCCTTGGGAACCTTCACCTGAATAACCATGTTAAGGAAACTACAAGAGGACCCCGGTAAGGACTAGAAGTGAGTGCTTAATCACTTTAAGGAATGAGGTAAATTTTTTTTTGTCATCAAATTTACTTTAAATTTCAATGTCTTATTCTAGATACTGTCCCTCTATTGAATCAAAGGTTTTACGTTTTCCAAACCGTGTACATCAGGTTTGGTTGGAACCGGAAGGAATGGATTCCGACCTTATCTACCCCCAAGGGTTATCTGTTACCCTACCCGCTGAGTTACAGGAGAAAATGATAACATGCATCAGAGGCTTGGAGAAAGCCAAAATGGTTCATCCAGGTAAAGAGGGTCACAGGCATGCTTCAGCAAGCAGTGAGGTGGTCTGCTTCTGTTGTTGCTTAGTGCTCCATAAAATAGGCCAAAGCTGGACATGTGACACATCTCTGTAATCCTATCACTTGGGAAGCTAAAACAGGAAGCTTTCTTCAAGTTTGAGGCAGAGTGTGGCTACATAGCAAGACCCTGTCACAATCTAATGTAGATGAAGCCCAGCATCTCTACATTCATGGAGTCTGATGCACTTTGTGTTCCCTCTTTGAGGCGGGGGCAGCTGCTCTGACTTACCGTGTGAACTTGTTGTTGGTCCAGGCTATGGTGTTCAGTATGACTATCTGGATCCCCGGCAGATCAGCCCGTCCCTCGAGACGCACTTGGTTCAAAGGTTGTTCTTTGCTGGACAGATCAATGGAACCACTGGCTACGAGGAAGCTGCAGCTCAGGTGAGATTGGTTTTGTTTTGCTTAAGACAGTGTCTCTCTAGGTAGTGTTATCTGTCCTTGAACTCACCAGGTAGAGTAGGCTGGCTTCAAACTGACAGAGATCGACCTGCCTCTGCCTCCCAAGTGCTGAGATTAAAGGCGTGCTCCACCATGCCCAGCTCCAGGAAAGAATTTATTCAGATGTTACTGTAAACCAAAAGAGACCATTTCACTAGTGTTCTTTTTAGTGTCTGTTGTTGATTATACGGGTCTTGGATGCAACACTGGTTCAGGCTGAGTGGATATAGCTGTTGTATATAGTACACTTGTTCTGTTTTAAAATAGGGTCTTGCTCAGGCCAATCTTTTGTTTTCTTTTTTCAAATAGATTCATGTAGCCCAGATTGGCCTCAAACCTGCTATATAGCTAAGGCTAGCCTTGAAAATCCAATTCTACCCTCACCTTCCAGGTGCTGAGATTACAAGTCTGCTTTGCCTCCCTAGTGTTAAGGTTACAGACATGTGCCATGTTGTCCAGCTTGTGGAGGATGATTTTGAAAGCACTTACAGCTAGTTTTTGAGTCCCTAGATCTGCTAGGATATTGAGAAAAAAAATTATGGAATTGCTTCTGAAGTGTAAAAACAGCATTTTAATTCTTTTAAGATTTCTGAAAATTATCATGTTGTTGTTATTACTATTTTGGCTTTCTGTGTTATGTGTATGCACATTATGCATATTGAGGCCAAAGATCAGCATTAGATATCTTTCTCAATTGTTCTTTGCCTGATTTTATTTTTAATTTCATTTTATATGTATGAGTGTTACGTCTGCATGTATGTCTATGTACCACCACCTGTGTGCCTGATGCCTGTGGAGGCCAGAAGAGGGCATTAGATCTGAAACTAGAGATACAAATGGTTGTGAGCCACTCTGTAGGTGCTGGGAGATCAAATCCGGGGCCTCTGGAAGAACAGCCTTAACTGCTGAGCCAATTTTCGTAGCTCTTTTTTTTTTTTTGAATGTATGGGAAGGAGTTATGTGTACATGAATGCAGGGACCAGAGGATGCCAGGAGAGGAATTCTCTGGAGCTGAAGTTATCAGTGGTTGTGAGCTGCCCAGCATGGGTACAGCAAACCCAGCTTGGGTCCTCTGCAAGAGCAGTACAGACTCTTACCCTCTTGAGGCACGTGTCCAGCCCCTCCACCTTTCAATGTGAGACAGAAGCTCTCACCGTACTCAGTTAGGCTAAACTGACTAAGCGGTGAGTGCAGTGACCCAACTGTCTCTGCCTTCTCGGTGCTGAGATTACAGGCCTGTGCCACTGTGCTCCGCTTTTTCATTAAAGTCCTTAGGTCTTAGAGGGAGGCATTTTATGAAATCTTTCCCATAATATTCCTTACCACTGTCTTGGTCACTGTTCTATTGCTGTGAAGAGACACCATGACACAGCAGCTCTTATAAAAGAAGGCATTTAATCTGGGCTGCTTTACAGTTTTCAAAGGCTTAGTCCATTCTCATCTTGGCCGGACTTGGGGGTGGGCATGGTAGCAAGCAGGCAGACACAGTGCTGGAGAAGTAGCCGAGAGGTCTATATCAGGACCTACAGACAGTAGGAAAAGAGAGATAATGGGCCTGGTTTGGGCTTTTCAAACCTCAAAGCCCACCCCCACATCTACTCCAACAAGGCCACATCTTCTAATCCTTTTCAAATAGTGCCACTCCCTGATAACTAAGCATTCAGACTCTGGGGGCTCTTATTCAAACCATCACACATTTATATTCCTTATGAGCCTGCTTTCTTCCTACCCTGTGTGTGTGTGTGTTTTGGTTCTTTGAGACAGGGTTTCTCTGTGTAGCCCTGGCTGTCCTGGAACTCATTCTGTATGTAGACCAGGCTGGCCTCAAACTCACAGAAATCTGTCTGCCTCTGCCTCCCAAGTGCTGAGATTAAAGGGGTGTGCCACCACACTACCCTGTGTGTTTTTTTTTTCCAGGTAGTATGCTAAATAGAATAGCTATTTGTTCAGTTCATAATGGCCTCTTAAACATTCCAGTCCTCTTATAGGGTGTGATAGCTGGAATCAACGCCAGTCTTCGGGTCAGTCAAAAACCACCCTTTGTTGTAAGTCGCACAGAAGGCTACATAGGAGTCTTGATTGATGATCTCACCACACTGGGCACCAGCGAACCATACCGCATGTTTACTAGCAGGGTAGAGTTCCGCTTGTCACTGCGCCCGGATAATGCTGACATCCGCCTCACATTCCGAGGTAATTTTTTTTTTTTTTTTCCCCAAGACAGGGTTTCTTTGTGTAGTTTTGGTGCCTGTCCTGGATCTCGCTCTGTAGACCAGGCTGGCCTTGAACTCACAGAGATCCACCTGGCTCTGCCTCCCAAGTGCTGGGATTAAAGGCGTACACCACCACCGCCTGGCTCCCAGGTAATTTTTAACAAAATCCTCTGAGGTATTGCACTGCTTTTTGGGTTATTGGTTTATGTAGTTGCAGGATCTCTTATAGTGTAGTTAAGGTGACTTTGGATTCCTGTTCTTGACTCCACCTCTCAAGTAGTGGGTGGCTACTACAGCCTGCCTTGGGAAGGGGAAGTTGGGGTGAAGGGCTGTTGAGACAAGGTCTCCATGTATAGCCTGGCCACCCTTGAATGACTGTAGTCCTGCCTCTAAGTGCTGTGTTACAGGGCTGTGCTGCCACACACACCCTGCACTCTGCTGTCCTTTAAAACTTCTCCCTCTTCCTTTCCTAGCTCATAAGGACGCCGGCTGTGTGTCCCCACAGCGATATGAAAGAGCGTCATGGATGAAGTCTTCCTTAGAAGAAGGCATGTCTGTGTTGAAATCCATTGAGTTTTCAAGCTCCAAGTGGAAAAAGTTAATTCCACAAGCTCCTATAAGTATTCATAGAAGCCTTCCTGTCAGGTATGATTGTCAATATAGACTTTTCTTAGTTTTTACAGAAAAATGAGATTTCAGAGAGACATCATATACAGGCCCCCTACCTACACATTTTAGATGAATACAGCTTTCTCTTAGCTCTTCAGCAGCTTTTAGTATAATTCATCTACCTATTCAATATATATAAATATGTGAGCCATGTATGACATTAATCGCGGCAGTTAGGAGGTGGAGGCAGGGATCAGGAGCTTCAGATCAATCTGAACTGGGCTCTGTAAGACCCTATCTTGAAAAATAAAATTTTAAAAGAAAAGTAAAATATATATGGCTGGGCATGTAGCTTGATGGTAGTAGAGTGCATGCTTAGCATGAGTGAGGCCTTGGATTCAGTCTCCAGAGTCGCTGTCTCCCAAGTGCTGGGGGGTAAAAGCAGGTACCACCATACCTAGTGAAAATTTTTCTTAATGAAATATATTTGTGTGATTATAAGTTATATTTTTTATGTGTTTAGGTGTTTTGCCTACGTGTATATATGTATGTGCACCATATGCATGTCTCATGCCCAGGGAACCAGAAGAATGTGTCAAGGTCCCATGGAACTAGAGTTACAGATGGTTATGGGCTGCCCTGTCAGTGCTGGGAATCAAACCCAGGTCCTCTGGAATAGCAGTCAGTGTTCTTAACCCCTGAGCCATCTCTTCAATTCTTAATATTTTGTATATGTGTAATTTCTTTGTGGTTCCCATTAAGATCTTTTGGTTTTCCTCAGTTTTAGAGGCTCCAAACCAAAAAATAGAAGGACCCATTTTCTTTGCTAGGCTCAAACCAGTTAGATTGATACCATCTAATACATGGACTATATAAAGGAAAATCATTTAATTTAAAAAAAAAAATTACCCAAGCATGGTGGCCTTTAATCCTAGCACTAGGGAGGGAGAGGCAGGTGGATCTCTGAGTTCAAGGCCCTCCTGATCTACAGAGTGAGATCCAGACAGCCAGAACTACACAGAGAAACCCTGTCTCAAAAAAACAAAATAAAACAAAAAAAGCATAATATTATAATTTTTTTCATAGTATTATATACTCTAAATTCTTTTTTTTTTTTCTTTAAAGATTTATTTATTTGCCGGGCGGTGGTGGCGCACACCTAAATCCCAGCACTCGGGAGGCAGAGGCAGGGGGATCTCTGTGAGTTCGAGGCCAGCCTGGTCTCCAAAGCGAGTTCCAGGAAAGGCGCAAAGCTACACAGAGAAACCCTGTTTCGAAAAACCAAAAAAAAAAAAAAAAAAAAAGATTTATTTATTTATTAGGTATACAGAATGTATGTATGACTGCAGGCCAGAAGAGGGCACCAGATCTCGTTACAGATGGTTGTGAGCCACCATGTGGTTGCTGGGAATTGAACTCAGGACCTCTGGAAGAGCAGTCAGTGCTCTTAACCTCTGAGCCATCTCTCCAGCCCCTATATACTCTAAATTCTTACTTGTATTTATTATGAATTTTTTGAAGGCCCATGTCACGGTTGAGATTTCCTTTCCCTCAGTTTGGTTATATGGCTTATATGTCTAAAGGACATTCATAGAGAGCACTTTTGCTTCAGGAACAAGCGGAGTCTTGTGTGTCTGTGTTGTGTAGTCCAAGCCAGCCTTAAACTTGCTCAATCATCAATAGGATGAGCTTGTACCCCTGATCATCCTGCCCCACCCTCAGGAGGACCTTGAATAATATAAAATGTGTGTATTTCACCAGGGTTTTTTTCCCGTTTGAAAAAAATGTGATTTAGATAGGAGAGGGAACCAGCATCAATAATCCTCTGTACTTTAGAGGTACGTGTGCATACCATGATGGCATTGATACTCTCCCTCTGTGACACTATCTGTCTGTGGTGGCTCCTATAAGGGCACTAATCCTTATGGCTGGCCTCACCTCTTTAGTTATTAGGCCCCAACATACAAATTTGGGGACACCACATTATCACTGCTGCAATCAATATATTTGTTTACTAACTCTATTAATCAGTTTTATGGTATAATAAATACCTGAGGCTGCACATTTAATTTTTTAGAAGGGTGTATCTGGCTGCCAGTTTGGAAGCTGAAAGTTCAAGGCTGGCAGCTTCTTCCCTTTGACTCTGCTGAGGGTGTTATGACCGATCGGATCGCTTCGTTTTAAGAGCATGTGCTACTCTTCTGAGACCACATAGAGAGATAGATGGGAAGCCAGAAATCTCGGCGTCAGGCTTGCTCTTCTGACAAGAAGTCACTAGTGTGAGCACTAACTTCATGACGGACTGTTGACCTCTTCTGAAGAGCAGAGACCTAGTTACTACTGGTCACAGTCCTTCCTCTTAAAGGGTGTTCCTCAACAGTGTGATATAGAGACTGCACTTCCAGAGCATGAGCCTTTGAGGGACACAAACCAAATCTGAACCCTAGCGTGCAGAAGGATGGCTCACTCAAAGTACCCTAAACAAGACTTAGTAGTTGTGAAGCACATTCCCTGTTCTCTGGACATGACGAAGCCCTTGTTAGCAGAGGATATTCTTTGTAAACAAAAAAGAGGACAACAGCCTAAAAAACCTTAACAACAGTATAAGTCTGATGATAGGAAGTCAGGAAAGCAATACTTTTGGATGGGGGTTTTAAGCTGGGGTTTCATGTAACCCAGGCTGTCTTCAAACTTGCTGTGTAACAAAGGCTGGCCTGGCACACCCAATGCTCCTGCCTCTGCCTCTCAAGTACTTGGATTATAGGCATGCATTACCAGGCCCAGAGAGAATCAATTACTTTTTTTTTTTTTTTTTTTTTTTTGATGGCCTACTTTGCAGATGCTACACTTTTTACTTATTTTATCTTACTTTATTTTGCAACAGAGTCTCTTTATTCCTGGCTGGCTATGTATACCAGGCTGGCCTCAAACTCAGAGATCCTTTCGCCTCTGCCTCCTGAGTGTTGGGATTAAAAGTGTGCACTACCACTGGCCCAATGCGACTATATGTGGGGAAAAATTAAGAGTCTCTTTTAATTACTCTAGTATTTAGTATTATTGCAAGGGATTTTGTTCCTAGTTTGCTTTACAGAATATGGATCCTTGTGTTGATAAAACTTTTTACATTGGCAGTGCTCTAGATGTTCTTAAGTATGAAGAAGTTGACATGGAGTTACTAGCCAATGCTGTTCCCGAACCCTTGAAGAAGTATACTACTTCTAGAGATCTGGCTAGAAGACTGAAAATAGAAGGTAAAAGAGAGTTGTTTCCCTTAGATGCCTGTGTTCTCTTTTCTGTATGTGCAGACGATGATGAGCAGTAGACCCACCGAGAGCACTGTTTGCTGAGCATAGTGGCGCATGCCTGAGGATAACATTGGCTTCGAGTTTTTATAGGTTTGTCCTCCAGTAGAAACCAAGCCGTTGGAAAGGGCACGGAAGGGGATGATTATGGGAACGGTAGGAAAAGTTGGATGATGGTATGCTGTTTATGCAGGAGAAGACCTTAAACTCCTTGGGGACCAGCCAGGGTGGTGAGAACGGTGCATTCCGTCCAGGGTTGATGTTCTCTTTCAATTCCACAGAGATCTGTCAGCTTACTATGCTTGGGCTGTGTGTGTAGAATGACCCATGTGTTGCCTGTCATTCCAGTATGTCATTTTTTTTAAGATTTATTTATTTATTATACATATAGTGTTCTGCCTGCATGTATGCCTATATGCCAGAAGAGGGCACTTAACCTCTGAGCCACCTCTCCCGCCTCCCCATTATGTAATTTTATAAAAGGCTAGTAATGAAAGCAAACCTACCAGAAATTCTAGAAACATTTTCCAAATGACCCAATATTAAAACATTAAATTTGATTTAAAAATAACCTAGATAGGCCTGGAAAGATGGCTCAGTGGTGAAGAGCACATGCGCTCTTCCAGAGGACCAGAGTTCAGTTCCCAGGACCCACATCAGGTGGCTCACAACCACCTGTAACTTTAGCTCTAGGGCTTCCACAGGCACCTGCACTCATGCATACACACCACAGACACACACATGATTAAAAAATAACTTGTAGGGTGGTGGTGGCACACGCCTTTAATCCCAGCACTTGGGAGGCAGAGCCAGGAGGATCTCTGTGAGTTCGAGGCCAGCCTGGGCTACAGAGTGAGATCCAGGACAGGCACCAAAAACTACACAGAAAACAAAAACTACCCTGTCTCAAAAAACCAAAATAAATAAATAAATAACTTGTAATGTCTTAAAAAACAAAACTCAAGTCACTCAGTACTAGTGACAACATACAGGAAGAGTAGACTTTATTTCACCATTATGATTTCTCTAATAAAGAGTTTCTTTAGATATTTAGGGTGTGGCGCTAGAAACAGCTGTTTAGATTACATATCTTTTTTTTGGTTTTTTTTTTTTTAGATTTATTTATTATATATACAGTGTAACTGTCTGCATTTATCCTTGCAGGCCAGAAGAGGGCACCAGATCTCATTACAGATGGTTGTGAGCCACCATGTGGTTGCTGGGAATTGAACTTAGGACCTCTGGAAGAGCAGCCAGTGCTCTTAACCGCTGAGCCATCTCTCCAGCCCCTAGATTACATATCTTAAACTTGGTGCACAGCTTTACTTTGTTCAGTAAATATTAGGTTCCAATTAGCATAGTCCAGAAGCATTTATCATTAACTTGTTTACAGAAAATAATTCAACCATGGCAGCTGCCCCTTGCTCTGTGAAGACTAGTGCTTATAAAAATTCCAGCACCCCCTTGAGGTTTAAGAGAGACCACTTTGTGTTAAAGTACAACATAGATGGGAAATTTTCAAGTTGCTACTTGAATCTCCCCAACCTGACAAGCTTCTTTTAATCTTTTTCTGTTTAATTTTATTTTTATTTGCATTTTTGTGTTTGCGTGTGTGTGTGTGTGTGTGTGTGTGTGTGTGTGCACGCGCACGTATGCAGGTGCTCATGGAGGGCAGAAGGGGGTGTCAGATTCTCCTCTAACTGGAGTTACAGATTTCATTTGTGAACTGCCTGATACAGATGTTGGAAACCAAAGGACCCTCTACAAGAGCAGAAAGTGCTCTGAACCACTCTCCAGTGGTTTGTTGGTTTGTTTGTTTGAGACATGGTCTCATGTAGCCCAGGCCTGCCCAAACTCCTAGGCAGATGAGGATGACTGAGCTTTTAGCTCCTCTTGCCTCTGTCTCCTAAGTGCTGGAATTGCCAGTGTACGCCACTGTTCCTGGTTTTGTGCAGTGGTGGGATGTGATGGCTAATATTGATTGTGAACTTGACAGGATTTAGAGTCACCCTGGGACACAAGCATGCCACACAAGCCCTCTGCCCGTTGAGCTCCATGCCAACCCCTAGACAAGATTCTTGAGGGCAGAAGTCAGTGTCACATTGTATTATCTTTCTTGTTATGCAACTTATATTTGAGAGATTAAGTAAATGTGCCCTGGCCATATGCAAGAACTCAGCTATCCCATGTATTAACATAGTTAATATATAACTCTTGTTGCTGTGACAGAGTACCTGGCAAGATACCACTCAAGGGGCTGGAGAGATGGCTCAGTGGTTAAGATCACGGGCCGCTCTTCCAGAGGACCCAGGTTCAATTCCCAGCACCCACATGGCAGCTCACAACTGTCTATAATTCCAATTCAGGGCTTCTGACACCCTCATACAGACATACATACAGGCAAAACACCAAATAATATAAAATAGAAATAAATTATTTTTTTAAAAAAGCCACTCAAGGAAGGGTTTATACATGCAAAGGCCAGAGAACCACCTGGAGTGTTATTCATCCAGATGAATGAATTCTGGCTCATGACTTGAGGAAACAAAGTTCATCCTGGAGGGAAAGGCATGGTAATGAGAGCAGCTAATCTGTGGTTTCCTGGAAATAAGGCAGTCACAGTTCATCCACATTCAGGAAACAGAGATGCCAGCACTCAACTCCCTCTCTCCTTTTAAGTCCAGGGCCTCAGCCTATGGGATGGTACCACATGCATTCAGATGGGTCTTCCTTTTCATTTAAACTGTTTTGGAAACATTGTGACAGACATACTGAGTAGTTTCTATAGTGATTTTAAATCTTGTCAAATCAATGATCAGTATTAACCATCACATTCCATTATACCTTGAGGGCTATTTGTGAATCATAAAATTGTGCCAGGTGTAGTGAAGCATTCCTGTGTAATCCCAGCACTTGGGAGCTGAGGCAGGGGTTGTAAAAGGTCTTCCTGGCCAACTTCGTTAGACAATGTCTAAAAAGTATAAAAAGGGCTAGGAACATACACAGTAGTAATGGTAGAGTATGTGTCTTCTTGCCTAGCATTCACGATGCCCTGAATGTCCTGGATTTAATTACCAGTACAAAACCAGACAACTTTGTTTTCTTAAGTTTTGACTTTCACTTGGTAGCCAAGGCTGGCCTCGAACTCACAGAGATCCGCCTGGCTCTGCCTCCCGAGTGCTGGGATTAAAGGCGTGCGCCACCAACGCCCGGCTGACTTTATTTTTCTAAGAATAGGATACATGACAAAATAATTGCCAAGCTCTCTTCATAACGTTACTTCTCAATAACAACCTTAACTAAATTGCATAAGTTATGTTTGCCAACCAAGAAACACCACTTCTAAAAATTATTGCTTTGGGGCTGGGTAGTAGAGCTACTTGTCTGGTGTGTATAGGCCATGGGATTAATTCCTGGGACCACACACACATGCACACACTCAGCTTCACGTGAAAATAACTTAGAGAACCATTTTCTCGGAGAAACAGCCCGTCTTTAGGACTTAACATTTGCACTGACTAGAAAGTCAGATTCAGCTGGGCATGGAGGCAGACCCCCTGTAGTACTACTGCTTTGGCAATGGAGTCCAGATGACAATCAGGAGTTTAAAGTCATCCTTAGCTATATGTAGTTCATCTGCATTATAAAATTTCTTCAAGTCAAAAAGGAACACCAACTAGGAATTCAAGGTCATCCTCACTATACTGCAAGGTTGAGGCTAGCCTGGGCTGCATACGATTCTGTCTCAAAGTATCAAGTATTGAATGAGATGATGCATGCAGAAGCCATTTGTAAATAGTAAAGAGTTATATAAATATAGTTTGTTATTGTAATATATGTATCATAATTCTATTTTTTTTTACCAGCTACTTATGAGTCAGTCTTGCTGTATCAACTACAAGAGATAAAGGAGGTTCAGCGAGATGAAGCTTTCCAACTGCCACAAGACCTAGATTATCTAACAATCAGGGATGTGTCATTGTCCCAAGAAGTTCGAGAGAAGCTACACTTGAGTCGCCCACAGACAGTAAGCAAGCCTGAAGGGGCTATTGCTTTCGTTTTTAACCCTGGACTTGGAATGGTCGGTCACATGAGTGATCTTGAGAAACTTAAACTTGAGGCTGGAGTTCTTGCTGCTCTTGCAAAGGATCCTGGTTTGGTTCCCATGTTGGCTCACAACAGACTCCAATTCCAGGGAATTTGATGCCCCCTTCTGACCTGAGGGTACTGCATGTACATGGTGTGCTTACATACATTCAAAAACACTCATACACATGACATTAATCTAAAAAGAACATTGTTCTTGAAAAAAAAATTGTTTTTGTTTTAAGACTTGGTTTGATTGCATTTATACTCTTATCCTGACCATGTGCTAAGGCATCAGTGCACACCTCTTATTGTGTGACCACTGAGGCAAACAGTTTAATGTAAGCATAAAATTTTATTTCTCACCAAAAACAAAAACGGAAAACAAAACTGATTTTTCTCTTTCCCAGTAATTATGAAAAGCCAATAAGTCTGAGCTAGAGGTGGAACTTTGTGCTCCCCTCCCCCTCCTCCTCCCCCTTCTCCCTCCATCGTGAGATTTTGCCTGGCTTGAACTTAGACAGGTCTTGTCTGTTGTGTTCTGAAAACACCGCTTCCTTTAAGTCATCCAGTCTTAGCATCTTTCCATCCCTCTCCCTTAAAGATCCCTGAGCTTTGAAGGGAGGAGTGCTGATGATACAGACGACTCATTTACGGCGGAGCACTCACACCTCATTTCCGAATGTTGACCAGTTGTGAGTCTCTGTGTTAATTGCCATCCATACCACATATTTTCTTTCTTTAAAAACAAAAAGAGCAGGAGCGGTGGTGGCACACGACTTTAATCCCAGAACTCAGGAGGCAGAGCCAGGCGCATCTCTGTGAGTTCGAGGCCAGCCTGGGCTACAGAGTGAATTCCAGGAAAGGCGCAAAGCTACAAAAAGAAACCTGTCTGGAAAAACCAAAAAATAGGGGGAAAGATCTGTTGTTTTATGAGTTTTCCTTGCATGCCAGGTGCCTCTGGAGGTCAGAAGAGGTTATCAGATTCGGATCCCCTGGAACTGGAGTTATGGGTGGTTGTGAGCAGTCACCTTGTGGGTGCTAGGAGTTGAACTCTGATCCTCTACAAGAGCAACAAGTGCTCTTAATCTGTGAGCCATCTCTTCAGCCCTCCCACAGATCTTCTTAATGGAAAGAAAAAGATATAACATGTTATGGGAATGGGGAGGAAGGTGATTAGAGAGTCTAGGCTGGCCTTGAACTTGAGATCTTTCTGTCTTGGTCTTCCTAGAATTAGAATTACTGGTGTGTGCCAAGACCTGGAAGTGTTTTTTTTTTGTTGAAACATGGTCTCCCTGTGTGGCCAAGCTGCTTCAAACTTGCAGTCCTTCTGGCATGATGCCCCCGAGTGCTGTGATTACATGCATGTCCAGTTTACTTTCGATCTTGCACACACTGTTTTAACTTCTCAGCTGAAGACATAATGTCATATTTCCATTATCTACTTTACAAACTTACTTTTAATGACATTTAAATTGTTTATGGTATAAGTATTTTACCTATATGTATGTGCACCATGTGCATGCCCAATGGGAGACAGATGTAGAGGACATTGGATCCCCTGGAACTGGTGTTATAGATGGTTATGAGCTGCCATGTGGATGTTGGGAACTGAACCTGGGTCCTCTATAAGAGAAGCAAGTGCTCTTAAGTGCAGAGCCATCTCTCCAGCCCTCAGATTTTTTGAGGGGAGGGAGGAGGAGGGATTTTTTTCAAGACAGGGTTTTTCTATGTAGTCCTGACTCTGTAGACCAGGCTGGCCTGGAACTCAGAGATCCACCTGCCTCTGCTTCCCGAGTGCTAGGACTAAAGGCATGTGCCACCATCACCCAACTCACAGATAATTTTTTTTAATAGCTGGGTGTGATGGTACCTGTCTATAGTCCTAGTTATCAACTTGGGAAACTGAAGTGAAGGAGGATCTCTTTCACCCCAAAATTCCAACCCAATCTGGTCAGTGTGGCCACACCCCGACTCAGAATCTAAATACTTTATAATCTGTACTATAGAGATTGTGAGGAGAGCAGATTGGATGGGATGTAGCTCACTTTGGTTCTTTTGTCATTTAACTCCTAGATTGGGGCTGCTAGTCGTATCCCTGGAGTGACACCAGCTGCCATCGTCAATCTGCTCAGATTTGTGAAGACCACTCAGCAAAAACAGGCAGCAGTAACGGAGCACCAAACCAGTTAGTGCTTATGTGGGATACAAAGAAACTTCGAGAACTATAACTTCCATTTCATAGAGGACTTTAGAAGAAGCTTAGAGAGCATAAAAGGAGATAAAAATAACACCTGTAAGCATTGTTAGATTATTTTAGATTTGTCCTTGTAAGATAAAGGTTACAGTTGTGCATTTTTATGTATCTAGTCAAAATTGTTAAAAAAAAAAAACAATGTATAGTTCTCTCTGAGGCTTTATACAGTAAGCTTATTTCTACAGGCCATATAGCATTCATCAGGTTAATAATTAAGTCAAAACTACGCCTGAAACTGAGGGGTGATACAGATTTTAAATAATCCATCTCTTAAAAGGCTGAAGCAGGGCTGGGTAGTGATGATGCACACCTTTCATCCCAGCACCTGGGAGGCAGAGGCAGGTGGATCTCTTGAATTTGAGGCCAGCCTGGTCTGATCAAGTTCCAGGCAACTAGGGCTTCACAGAGACCCCCAGTCTTGAAAAACCAAAACAAAGGAAAGGAAAGAGGCTGAAGCAGGAGGATCAGGAGCTCCAAATTAAATTGGCTACACAGTGAGACCTGGTCTCAAGGAAACAAAGCCTGTGCTCCTTGGCCTGCCCTCTCCCGACACTGGACTGTCTCACTTGTTCTCTGAAGCTCTGCCATTCCCGCCTGCTTTCTTTTAACCAAATGGCATATCTTTCTCTCTCTTCTCCAGCTCCCTCTTGCTGGCATCTGCAGACATTTACAGCTTGCTTGTCCTGTTTTTCTCTCAAACTCTAGTAAAATTGTCCTTGAGCTTTAGAAACAAAGTATTCAGGGGCAGGAGAGATGGCCCAGAGGTTTGCTCCTCTTGTAGAGGACCTGAGTTTGACTATACCCACATCAGCCTGATGCTTGTAACTGCAGTTCAAGGTGTCTAATGCCCTCTTCTGGCCTCCACTAGTACCCAGACCTTCTCTGTGCCCCTCCCCAAACAAAATCTTTTAGGGGAAGCTTGTACTTTTCCAGTCCCAGGCTCTTCAGGAACACAGTTACTGTGTAGACATTGCCAAGTCTAAGAACCCACAGATATAACCAGTCCAGAAACACCATCAAGAAACCCAAGTATAAAGATAAAATCTCAAGGGGGCTGCTCCAAATGCCTGATGAGCATGTTAGTTTGTCAAGAAGTCTGAGGATGCTGAAGCCATCGAGGCCTTTTAAGAACAGACTCTGGAAGAAGACAGACAATGCAGTCAGTGAGTGGACATGCTGAGGGTTATCAAGGCCCCAAAAGGCCTGTCTGCTAGTGTGGAAATAGATGAATTAATGTGACAACCCCATCCCCATATTGTGTGCAAGTGGCTAGTGTCCTACGATGTTTTTACAAGTAAACAAGATAGGGAAAAACTTGATAAAGAAAAAAAAGATCAATTTGTAGATTTGCTACTCAAGCCCATGTGTAAAGTTAATTTGGAATACTTTACTCATAAAGTACACCAAATCACAGGCTTAACCTTGTCTGCTTACTGTAGGTTAGAAAGCTAGGATAAGAAATGAAGACTGAAGCCAAGCCAGGTGGTGGTGGCGCACGCCTTTAATCCCAGCACTCGGGAGGCAGAGCCAGGCGGATCTCTGTGAGTTCAAGGCCAGCCTGGGCTACCAAGTGAGTTCCAGGAAAGGCACCAAAACTACCCAGAAAAATCAAAAAAGAAAAATGAAGACTACAAAACTTGCCAGATCTCTCTTGTAAGAAGTTTTCAGTGCGTGTGCTATTACACTATTACATACATATAATCCTAATACTGGGGAAGGCAGCAGAGGAGAGAGGAGAGCAGATGAAAAATAATCAGCAGTTAAGTGCAGTGGGACAAGGGATCAAGTCTCAATACACACATGATGGCTCACAATAGTATATAACTCCAGTTCCAGGGGATCCAACACCTGGCCTTCATGGCCTTGTGGCACATAGACAATACATGTAGGCCAAACACCCATACATGTAATACTTTTTAATTTTAGCACTTGAAAGAGGAAGCAGGAAGCTCAGAAATTCAAAGTCATCTGTTTAGGCTAGTCTGGGCTACATCAAGACTCTGCCTCAGGTGTATGGGTGGGTGGGAGGCTATATGTGTAGCCCATGTAGTTTTGGAATTAATTTGTAGGTTAAAAGCTGACTTAGGACATTTAAATCTTAGATTTCAGTACTTTGGAAATTTTCAATAGTCATTAGTTTTGAACATTAATGAAAGTGCTATAAAACACATAAAGTTATTTTGTAAGCTGTTTAAGGGAGGTTAAAGATGGGACATATTTCATACAATAAAAATGTTTGATGTAACTGACCTGGCCATTATTTAACATTAATAAAGCAATCCATCCATAGTAACTGAATCGTGTCTAGTAATGCCATATCCTTTTCTGGTACACAGTATGTGATTCAAGAGCAGCATTGGGGTGACTAATGTGGGCCCCTTGACTAGCCTTTATGGGTAGACTAAGGGATGAACGTAGCCAAATGGGCCAGATGATCCTGTTTCTTTAATGCCAGCCAGTTTGTTAGCCTACCTAGGAAGAAGCCCCTGTGTTTGCTTAGGCTTCAGCTAGAACTTAGTGTTCCAAGGGCGCCAGTCACTTTGGCCATATATCCAAGGTCTGATTATGGGGGAGGCAACCAGATGTTTTGTTATATATGACATGGCCATTTGGATTTCTATGTTTCATCTAGTTTTAGTCTTTCCAGGTCAGGTCATTGTCTTTTGTTCTATAACTTTTTTAAAATATATTTTTATGTGCATTGGTGTTTTACCTGTATGAACATCTCTGCCAGATCCCCTGAAACTGGAGTTAGTTTTGTGAGCTGCTGTGTGGGTAGTGGGAATTGAACCTGGGTCCTCTGGGAGAGCAGCCAGTGCTCTCAACTGCTGAGCCATCTCTCCGGCCCTGATACCTTTGAAAAGGTAGCTTTTCTTTTAGTCCATACTCTGTGTGTGTGTGTGTGTGTGTGTGTGTACACAAATACATAGGGCAGACTTTAGCCAGGCACGACAGGTGGCAGCATTGCACATGTGCAGCTAACGGGCTGTACAGTGAGACTATCTTTAAATTAAAAAAAAAAATGTAGTGTGTAGCTAGAGTTTTCCTGCCTGGCCCACGGTCAGGATAAATCTCTTTCACCTGCCAGTCCCACAGCCGCTCAGACCCAACAAAGTAAACACAGAGACTTATATTGTTTACAAACTGTATGGCTGTGGCAGGCTTCTTGCTAACTGTCCTTATATCTTAAATTAATCCATTTCTATAAATCTATACCTTGCCACATGGCTCGTGGCTTACCGGCATCTTTACAAGCTGCTTGTCCTGGTGGCGGCTGGCAGAGACTCCCTCTGCCTTCCTGTTCTTTTTATTCTCTCTGTTAGTCCCGCCTACACTTCCTGCCTAGCCACAGGCCAATCAGTGTTTTATTAGCAACACATTTGCCATACAGAACATTCCACAGCAGTAGTGCACACCTGTAATCCCAAGACCTGAGAGGAAGGAGGATTGCCTCAAACTGGGGGGCAAGCATAGAGTACATAGCAAAACAAAGCCAGGCCAGCCTGTAATCCCAGCAGTGCTGGGGAGGAAGAGACAAGAGGAAAGTCGAAAATTCAAGGTCAACCTGCTCTACCTAGTATTAGGCAGTTCCAAACAAACAAGCCAGAACCACACAGCAAGATGTGCTCAAAAGTAGGGGGATAAGGTAGGGTGACTAAAAAGATGGCTTACCAGTTAAGATCACATGCTGCTCTCCCAGGACTTGGGTTCAATTCCCAGCATCTACATGGTGTCTAACACTCATCTGTAACTCAGGTCCAGAGGATCCAAAACCCTCTTCTGGCCTCTACAGGTACTAGGCATGCATGTGATGCACAGGTAATACCTGCAGGCAAAACACGTATACATAATAGGAAAACGCTGTATGCAAAAATAGATGAATCTTAAACACATGCTGCTAAATGGAAGAAAAAAGGGGCAGAGGGAGGGCTCGAGTCAGAGAGATAGATCTACCATGAGCTCCAGGCTAGCTGGACTACAAAAGTTGGACTTGTCTCAAAAAGGGAAGAGATGCCAGATGGTGGTGCAAGGCGTTTACTCACCAACCCACAGTTTCCCAGAGTTTTCTTGAGTGAGAGCAGGAAATATTAGGATTTAGATTGTGGAGACAAATAGAAAATACAGGATAGCCTCGAGAGGGCCTGGAACCCATTCCAACAAGCCCTGTCTCTGCCCTAAGGCATTTATAGAGACACCAAGGAGTGGAGCAAAAGACCTCCCCCAGCACAACCAAGTCCTGACCGTCTCAGACACCTGCACTCAGGCCTGTGGTCCAATCAACTTCTCTGTGCAGACCTGCTGGGTAAAGCCACTAGGAACCTGAAAACGGGCTCCCACATGGTGGTGGTGCAGACCTTTAATCCCAGAACTAGAGAGGCAGAGGCAGTCAGACATCTAAATTCAGGGCCAGCCAGGTCTACAGAGTGAGTTCCAGGACTGCCAGCCAGGAAGAAACTCTTTCTTGTCTCAAAAACAGCAAACAAAAGGGGAGGGGGGAAATGGTGAATTTTAGTGTATATAAATATCTTAGCAAATAGGCTAAGGGGGTAGGGGTGGAATCTCTTGCGTAGTTTACTACTTTTGCTTTATATGTAGAATTAATGCAGCGTTGGATTTTTAAATTTAATGTTCTTTATTGTCATGTCTCCTATAGAGATCACAAACTGAACTCTTCGACCCTTATTCATAGGCCTTTTGGAGATTTCCACTAGATGAAAGGTCAACACTATTTGGTACCCAGTCATACAGCTATTTCCTAAAATAATTTTTCTTCAGAACTGGTACTGAGAAAACAATGTATTTGTCCAAAGACTTGCAAATGATGGAAGTGACTTTGGTGCCAAATAAGCAGTACTGGGTAAGGTAGCACCCTAAGTACCAAATAAGCAGTACTGGGTAAGGTAGCACCTAAGTACCAAATAAGCAGTACTGGGTAAGGTAGCAAGCACCTAAGTAACATGAACCAGGTCAGGAAAGATGGGGAGGCCTCCTTTCTCCTTTCATACAGGACCTAGAAGCCACTGTTCACTCCTATCAAGATATCAGTCCTACATAGCCAGTAATTCCCAACAGACAAGAAAAACAAAAAACCGACTGACTGGATCATGATGAACTAACATTGAAGGCCCAAAACACATGGAAAGCCATCACTAGTTTTCACCCGTTCTCATAAACTGGACTTCTACAGTCAAACCTGCTTTGCATCAGCTTAGTTCTCAATTCAGAGTAAATAATAAAACAATTCCTGGGGCTGGAGAGATGGCTCAGAGGTTAAGAGCACTGACTACTCTTCCAGAGGTCCTGAGTTCAATTCCCAGCAACCACATGGTGGCTCACAACCATCCATAGTGAGATTTGATGCCCTCTTCTGGCCTGCAGGCATACATGCAGGCAGAACATTGTATACATAATAAACAAATAAATCTTTAATAAAAAAAAAAAAAAATTCCTATGCTCAAATGATCCTTCGTCTGAACTTCTGAAAAAGCTGAGACTAGGCACCCCAAATTTAATAAAACTCAGCTGTACATGGTGCTGTGTGCCAACCTTGCCTACATAGCAAATTCAAAGCCAGTCTAGACTACAGGAGACCCTATCTCAAGAAAGAATAATTTTAGTTTTGGTTCTTCAAGATTCCTGTGTTGGGCTGTAGAGATGGCTTAGTGGTTAAAAGCACTAGCTGTTCTTCCAGAGGTCCTGAGTTCAATTCCCAGCCACCACATGGTGGCTCAAAAACATCTGTAATGAAACCTGGCACCCTCTGCTGGCCTGCAGGCATACATTCAGGCAGAACACTGTATACATAATAAAAAAAATCTTTAAAAATAAGTGTTATCATTGGCTGTCCTGAAACTCACTCTGTAGACCAGACTGGCCTCAAACTCAAGAAATCCACCTGCCTCTGCCTAGAAGTGAAAAAGTACCCTTTGTCTTGAGCTATGTTCCATTTCTTCCTACTTCCTTTAGGGGTGTATCAAAGTAAAATGTCAAGAATTCCAGTCTTCCTGAGAATTTCAGCAACAGGGGAGTGCTGGAGTAAAAGGTGTGTACCACCACCACCCAATTGAAAAGAACCATTTTAGATTTAAAAAAAAAAAAAACTGTAGCTGAGTGTGGTGGCATTATGCCTTTAATCCCAGCACTGGCAGGCAGATCTGAGTTCAAGGATAGCCTAGTATACAGAGCAAGTTCCAGGACAGTCGGGGCTGAATACAGATAACCCCCAACCTCCCACCTACCCCCCAAAAAAGTTGGTAGAGCCAGGTCGTGGTGGTACAGCCTTTAATCCCAGCACTTGGGAGGCAGAGGCAGGCAGATCTGACACCAGCCTGACCCTGTCCCAAAACACAAGTATTTAGAAATTCCCATATTGGAATAGGTTTGTAATCCTATTCTCAGGAGGCCATGATTGGGGGGAATCACAAGTTTAAGGATTTTTGCCTGATTTTTAAAAATGAATGATAAGTTTAGTATACCTGCCAACCATGTACAAAAGCACTAGGTTCAACACCCAGTATCTTCACAAGGAAAACTGCCAAACTAGGTTGATTTTAAACACCTGGGGTGGCTGAGTAGCAGTGTAGGCAACAGCATTCAAGA
>CABHPQ010158631.1:0-18206 GCA_902168405.1 Peromyscus aztecus
AAAAAAAAGAAAGTGTAGGATGAGATCATTGTGACCTGTGGATGATCAGTTAATACTCAGGATAAATAGAGCATGGGTCAGAAGCCAAATTGTTTCAAGAAAAATGAAACTATACATATGAATTCAGTAAAATATACATTTAAACATGGTGTAAATTGGGTAATGTTCAAATTAGATTAAAAATTCACATATTTTCAATCATTTATTATTCTCCAATAAAATCTTTTGAAATGATTTATTCTTTAAAAAAAAAAAAAGTGTTTGCCAAGATACATTTGGAATAAATGTTAGCTTGCTCACAACACATAATGCCCCCTAGAATTATGTAGCATTGTTAGTCTGAAAGATGGGGGGGGCTTTAAATTCCTTAATATTCATGGGATGTAGTTTGATGACAAGTATCAGCAGCGAAGTCTTCCTTCTGAAGTACAGCTAGGCTGTTAGGAACCTTCTCCGCCTTTTCACTGTAGGAGAGAAGACACGTGGTTTGTCCTATTTTCTCTTCCTCCTGTTTCCTCTCAGAATTGCTAGTAAGTAGTTGTAGGAAAGAAATGGTGTGCTCTTTCAAGACAAAATTACCGTGTGGTGTTCTCTAAATTTTCATTTTGTTAGTTTATCTGTTTTGTGAAATAGTTTGTAGATTAGACAGAGAAATCTAAAGTTTTAAAGGTAAAATGCTAAATTTGCCAGTGATAGAAAGCAAGCAGCTTTATTTCAGCTGCTTTTCTAAACACTTGGTTCAAACATGCAGAGACAGTGTGAAGTCGGTCGTAAATAGAGTTGTCAGTTAATGTCAGTGTTTGACTTTGTCATACAATGCTAATTTTAATTATGATCTTAACAGGCATAAATAGATAAAATGGATGAAGATTTTAATAGTAAGATTGGAAAGGACAAGACTACAAAATCAGTTCTATGTTTAGGAAATTTAACATTTCTGATTTTTTAAATATATGGATAATAATTGAATTTATTATTATTATTATTTTACATGTATGGGTATCTTGCCTGAATGTATGTGTGTGCGCTACATGCTTGCCAGGTACCAGAGGAAGTTAGAAGGGGATGTCAGATATCCTGGAACTGGAGGTGCAAATGGTTGTGAGCGGCCATGTGGGTCCTGGGAATTGAATCTAGGTCCTCTGGAAGAACAGCCAGTGCTCTTAACCTCTGAGCCATCTCTCCAGACCCTGTATAATTATCTTTACGGTCAACCTTTCAGCCTTGAACAGTTCCTATTGGAGAAATATAGTCAAGATCCTAGACCTTCCTGCACATGGCCTCTCATTCCAAGTTGTTCTTTGAGCACACTTTTGATGTTTTTATCTCTATGAACTGTGATTCTATTTTCCTGTAAAGATGTTGCTCTTAACTGTAGTGAAGAACCAGGGCGTTATAGTCTGCATGGGGAAGCCAGATCTGGGTGATGTTCTCCCCAGGACTTGTTGAATTCCTACCTCTTCCACAGAGGTTTTGAACCAGGTCTAGGAGCACATATGTAATTTAAGTAAACAAGCACTGATTGGAAGTGTGTGTTTTCTGGTGTTTTACTGACAGGGATGTATGTTCAAGAATAGTTTGCAGTGTACCACATCTGGAGAGTGTGTGCTCAAGCCAGGTCCTAGCCTATGCCTGGCTTCCTAAACTGGCTTGAGACACCCCGTGTTGGGGTTGTGAACAATTTGGCAATGGCAAAATGGTCTTTAATGCACAGCACCAAAAATGAATTCAAAGTCATCAAGCGTGTGAGGAGGAGTCTGAGGTGTCCCTAAACTCATCTGTTTTGCACTGCATGGCTTCACTGCAGCCCAAACTCTGAACACACAGATGAGCACTTTGTGTGGACTCAGCTGTCATGCCAAGCAGCACCAAGTACTGCCTGACAAGCTCCAGCTCAGAGTCAAGACCACTGTATGTTTCACTCTACATATAGTTTCCTGCTCTTATAAAAATCCAGTGGTTTAGTTACAAAAAGCAAAGACTCTTGAGTATTTTCCAATTATCATTGTTCAACATGTAAATGTCAAATTAGTGTATCTTTGGATTGTACAGTTAGAATGTTTGATTTTATAAACTGTTATTTGAGTTACTGACGTTTCATTAAAAACTGTTTAATTGAATTTTTGCTTGGAATATTAGGACAGAATTTCCAACAGTTTCTCATATGACCCTAAATATGCTTCTGCCATTTTGTGTTTGTGTTTACATGAAGCAAAATTCTCATCATTGACAAATCTAAAATGAAATTATTGATGAGTTCTGAAACTGTAAACAAGCCCCAATTAAATGCTTTCTTCTTTAAGACTTACGAGGTCATGGTGTCTCTTCAGAGCAATAGAACAGTGACTAAGACACCACCCATTCAGCCAAACACAAGCTTCTTTACCCTTCAGACTTTGCATGCATAGATAATGTGTTACCTCCTGCCTCAAGTGTTATTAATCGTATCTGCTTATTAGACAGCTGCTTATTATCAAGCTTTCGCTCGCCTAGTTCTCATCTCGTGAATTCTGACCTCTGCCTTCAAGTTTTGCCATTTGTTTTGTTAACCAGGTCCCAAATGAATGACTTGTATAAACCCTGTTAAAAGTAGTGTATTTTCCTACAGATGACTACTATTTCTCATACTATATAAACAAATTTATTGCAAACTAAGTATCAAGAAGACAATAATTTTTTAGAATGTTTAAGAACGTATTTTAAATAATGAGAGCTGGGAGTTTTAGCTTATTGGTTGCCTACACAGCCTATAAGGCCCCAAGTTCAGTCCTTAGTATTCAAAAAAAGAATAAATAAATATTTTAGATTCCATCTCTTGCTTTGTAAACACATATATTGCTTTGGGTTAACAGCTTGAATTTTTTAAGTTTTTTATCATTTAAAAAATTATATGTATGTATGTGTGTCTGTGTGAGGGTGTCCATGGATATCAGAGGCATTGGATTACCCTACAGGTGGGGTTAGAGGTTATGAACCACCTGACAGGGGTTCTAGAAACTAAAGTCAGGTCCTGTGCAGGAGCAGTGCCCTCTCAAGTCAGCCTTCTGGCCCCTTGAGTGTTGTTGTTTGTTTTTAAGGATGAAAGAGTAGAAGGTTTAGAAACAAAAGGTAGGAAGCCCAGTAATCTTTTGGATTACAACTGATATCTTTAACTAGATGAATTTAACGTTTTCTATATGGCAAAGCATAATAATGGAAACAAAATAAAGACAGAAAATATTTGCCATACAGGAAGAAATCATAGACCGAGTTTCTCCTCTTACATACTTACAACACAGGTCTCACAAGCAAGGATGCCAAATATTCTGTAGCAGATATCTCTAATCCAACTCAGTCCTGACATTCACACACAAGGACTCTGTTCCCGGGACTGGCCAGAGTTCTCACATGATCCCAGAACCCTAGGGTGGTTATCACCTGAGCTCTTAACTGACCATCTGTGAATCAGGATTGCCACGGCCCTTTCCTCAGGTGCTGTTGGTTTGTTTAACAAAGCTCCTGGAAACATGTCTACCTGCTTCGTCTAAAACATGCTACAAAGGCTGCAGATGTAAGGTGCTGGTGCTGAGCTGTAGAGAGGGATGTGGCGCTCCCACACCCTCCTGTGCCTCATCCTCCAGGACCCTTCAGGTGCTCAGCTAGCTGAAAGAGCTCCAAACCCTGCCCTTTGGCGGCACATGATTAAAGCCCAGACAACCTTGCTGAAAAGTCTTTAGCCCAAAAGGGTGTGGCCTGTGCCAGTAGACTAAAGGGGGACCAGCAATGCCTGTCTCTGCAGCATCTTCTGACTTCTGCAGTGTTTCCCCTCTGGGCTGTGAACAGGACCCCTCCTACCAGGGAAAGTTAGACAATGTCTTTATGCCAATCTGACAAAAAGATGTGGAAAACTTTGAATTTCTGCACTGTGTCAGACACAAGACCTAGATTTATGGTCTACATTAGGGAGGAATTATGAATGAAAACCAGAAGTTATACATCACAATTAGCAGCACATACTACAAAGATAGCTCCCTTCTCTATAAGGCAGTCTGCTTGCAGACTGGTAAGAAAGACAGGCAATTCAAAACTAGAGTGACTAGGTAAAGGAAAGAAAAGGAAATGTTAACAGACGGTAAAATACAGAAAAGTGGGCTTTCTGTGGTCCTATTTTTCATGTCTGTGAGGCAACAGTTAAGGACAGTGCTTCTTGGTGTTAGTTTCCAGAGAAAGGGTCCCTGTCATGTAGGCATTGCTGTTGGAGATGTGATTGCCACACTCAGCCTCTTCTAAGGGAAACATGGCGAGTCTAAGATGGAGTGTACATACATCCACATCCCCTGCAAGCCTCTGTTTGTGTATAGTTTTCCAGAGACAGAGCAGCAGCATGTACAAGCTTGTGTTTGGAAATTGTCATTGAAGTGTTGGGTTTTGGTGGGGAAAGCTGCAAACAACTTGGAAGATTCTTAGTAGAAAGATTGTTATGTAACCAGCACCACAGCTTGCTATGAAATATAACCACAGTTGACATAATTATTAAGATGTGCTTATGTTGAATTTCCTGGTCTTTATTCAGTTGGAAAAAAGGAAGCCGTGGTGTCTTATGCATGCTACCTCATTTGGCATTTTAAAAAGTGAGTTGAATACAAGGAAAGTGCCTGTGTGTGTGTGTGTGTGTGTGTGTGTGTGTGTGTGTGTGTGTGCTGGCCACAGAAAGAGGTTGGATTGGAAGAGGAAGTTACAGTTTGATCTTTGTATCTGTAATTGCATGTGAATTAAAACTTGCGAAAACAAGCAGTTAAGATCATAACACTGTGATTCATGCTATCGGGTGTGTATAAGACAGTAGAAGAGAGTAAGTCTGTTTCCCTGTGCCCTAGCACTACCACGTGCCTTATTACCACAGCTCCTGTGCCTGGCTCTTGACAAATGTATCTTTTGTGAGAGAAGGAACATTATTTGTTCGCTACCCACAATAAACGTCTTATTGAGCACTCGCTGTAGCCAGACTGAGCACTGGGAACCAGATACATCATAAATGGGGTAAAGCTATGGGAAGAAAGTGAAAAGCAGGCTTACACTGACTTTGAATGAGGAAGACTGAGACCTGGAATTTGGTGGCCCTTCAGAGAAGAGTCATTTGGGTAGACGCTATGGGTGGTGTGTAGGCGTGCACGTATCCAGGCTTCCCTCCAGAATCCTGAAGCTCTGGCTCACAAGATGATAAACACAAGTTACTCTAGACCCTGCACGGAAGAGAATAAAGAGCCTGAAGGAAGGGCCAGATTCTGAAGAAAAGAGAGGTGGGAAGATTCGAAAGTGAAACTTATTTGGAATGAGTGATAGTACTTAAACACCTCATATGCCGAAAACTGCATGTTGCACATTGTAGTCATTCTTCTTCAATTTCCCATAATGGCCATGCCAACTAGATATTATTACCTTACTGCTATCTTACATATACCTGAATTCTCCCAAGTATACCATGACATTAAGTTTATATCTGATCCCCCTTAGTATTGGCACTTTAAATATAAAAATATTAGACATTTGCCTTGTATTTCATAGGCATACATACCATTTCACATCTGAGCTGGAGACCCTAAAAACTTCAGTAACTTTTCTAAGGTCACTTGGCCAGTGAGGACTAGAGCAGGGATTCAGACCTTCTCTATGCCCTAGGCTAGTGCTCTGTGCTCCTCTGCCAGTTAATGCCTCAGTCACATTAGGGTTTGGACTTAGATATGGGCTTTTGGTGACTTCCCTTAAGGTCTTAGTACCCACTAAACAGAAAGAAGCTGTTGGGGTTTTTGTGAGCTTGCTGTTCTTCTGAAAGATCTCTCCTATTCATTATGACACCTTAGCAGTCAGTGACTAGGTGAGTCTATTAGACCTGCTTTATACATGAGGGAATTGAGGTGCTCAAGAGTGTAGTCATCCTGGTCTACTAGGGTGACCGGTCTAGTGAATACCCTAACCGTCATCACAGAGCCTTTGTCCAGTGACTGATGGAGGCAAATGCAGAGATCCACGGCCAGGTGCCAGGCTGAGCTCTGGGAATCCAATACATGAGAGAGAGGAGGGATTCTTCAAGGGGGCAGGGGGTCGGGTCGTTGAGATCATGATGGGAAGACGTGCAGAGATGACCAGCCACACTAATGGAAGCCCATGAACTATAGACTAGTGGCTGTGGAGCCCCCATGGGACTGGACTAGGCCCTCTGGATACGGAAGACGGTTGTTTGGCTTGAACTGTTTGGGGGACACCCAGACAGGGGGATCGGGATCCGTCCCTGGTGCATGGGCAGGCTTCTGGGAGCCCAGTGCCTGTGGTGTAACGCCTACAGCCTTGGTACAGTGAGGAGGGGCTTGGACCTGCCTAGGCTCAGTGTGCTGGACTCTACTGACTCCCCATGGGAGACCTTGATTTGGGGGATGTAGGGATGTGGGGTGGTTTGGGAGTGAGGGCTGGGGGGTAGGAGGAGGGAGGAGATGGGATCTGGGGGTAGTATGTAGAGTGAGTAGAAAATTTCTTAATAAAGAAAAATGAAGGAAAAAAAAAAAAGAGTCTAGTCATCTGGCCAGGACCAGGCAATAAAGACTAGAACTAAGATACCAGATTTTCAGATCCTTTTATAGACCAGGCCTCAGTGCTGCCACCCCTTCTCATTAGCTGTGTGACCTTGGGAAGCTTGCTTAACCTCCTTCAGCCCTTTCACATATTTAAAATGAAGGTGGAAATATTAGCATGTAATGGTGGACAGTGAGTGGGTTAATGTAGAAGGAATACTTTGAGTAATTCTGACACCTTAACTCATTAGAAACTTTAATTCCAACTAATTATAACTGTTATATTGTTGATATTACTAAGTCACAAAGAAGTCTGTTGGATTCCTGGCACTGACCCTAAACCTTTCATGGAGTGGATTCTGAGTAGGTGTTAACACGGTGTTCTGGCATACGGGATAGTCCTAATTGAGTTGGGTCAGCAGAAATCGAGTGTAGCTGGTCTCTAATCCTGGCTTCAGCCCTCAGTTCTGCTTACCTATGAAACAATTCCTTCATGGCTGGAAAGATGGCCGCTCGTGCAGAGGGCCTGAGTTTGTTTCTCAGAATCCACCTGAGGCAGTTAACACCCTCTTGTAGCTCCAGTTCCAGGGGATCCGACACCCCGTTCGGACCTCTGTGGATACTGCACGCATGGGATACCCACACAGGTGCGCAGGCACACACAAGGGCACGTAAATAAAGATAATGCCCTGAAGGAGTATTGTGTGGGTCGTAGGATATTAACTGTGATGGATCCCGGTCTGGAGGTGTGGTAAGTTCTACCACAAGTAGACAGCCGTCCGAGCAAGGCCTGCTTCTTTATCACGGAATCCTCCAGGTGTGCTTTGGGGATGGCATTGCGGTACATCCCAAAGGCACTCCCAGTCCCGGGGCGTGAGCTCTTAGTGTCCTGATGCCATGGTGATTTTGACGCCTCTGCCGCCTGGCCAGTTTCACTGCGGTGAGCAAGGTGGGCAGCGCTAGCACCACCGTTGTCCTTGTCCTCACGTACTGCCTGTACTTCTGTGCTAACCGTTGTCCTACGATAGCTTCACCCTCTGTGAGGCAAATGCCACTGACGTCTCCGTTTCGCAGGTAAGACTTAGAGAAGAAGGCCACTTGACCAAAGTGTCCAGCACTCAGGCATGGAATAAAAGTTCACCTCGCTTCAGATTTTGCAGTTGAGCAGGGTAAAGCTTTTCCTCTAAGCTGCATTCAGGGATTGGAACCTGCAAGCAAGACTGTCAGAGAGACAGAGCAATAGTCCGCTTATTTAGTATGCACGTCAGGGCGTCGGCTCTGTGAACTGATGCACCACCCCGAAAGGGCTATTGATGGCGAGCCTCTCCAAAATCGTCTCTACATTCTACCTGTTCCCTCCCATAATTCACTGTCTTAGAAGCCCAAGGCTCTTGTCCCTTGTCATGTAATATCTCTAAGTCTCCCAGTACAGATCATAAAAGAGAACTTTCTATGCTCTCTTGTCTCTTGGAGTGATCAGGGCATTCCCCGAGCCTTTAGTCCCTCTCTTTAGTTACTGACCTGTTTCTGTGATGGTCTCCCCTCATGCCTTTACTTCCTTCTTCTTTCCTGTACCCCTGAAGTGATAGCACATTCAGATGGCTGACTGTCCTCTAATGTGGCCTCCCTCTGCCTCTGCCCTGGGTGCTTCCTCCACCAGAGCAGTACCACTGCCCCTCATTCTCATTATACATTGAAAATCTTCCCGGAAAACTCTTAGCTTTGCACAGAGGTAGGGGTATTTTGTGAGGTGAGGGGCAGTGGGAACTATGGGGAGGGTGCTTTCTATTGTCTATTATTGTCCCTAATAGATTCATAATGCACCATGCTAAATAGTACTTAAAATGTATGAGACCTGTTCCTGTACTGTTAGATACTGCATACAGCTCTGAGATAACAATGACTGGCTTATGCTACTCCCACCATTAGTATTATTATCCCAAAATTCAACTTACTATACCACTATATTTTAATATCTGATTCTGTACCAGAATATCACATATATATGACATATCACTGTGTTTGGAAGCACACTCAAATTGATGCATGCATAAGTACACATAGGCGCTAAATGGGTATTCAAGATCTATGACCTAGCCTATGCTTACTTATCCAGTCTAGCTTTCTGCCTCTCATCTCACATCTTGCAGAGATCTGGTGATGAGGAAAATAGGAATATATTACAGAGAGAGCACTTAGGCCAGAGAGCAGTCTCAGCACAAATCAGTGCCCCCTCCGGTGACCTGTCTCTGCTCAGTCTGTCTAATTCTGCAGTGAGTCATCATCACTGATCTGCCAGGCTTCTCATAATTCTTCCTAACCTCTGCATGAAATTCTATTTCAGGGTAATAGATGTCAAGGGAGGAAGAGAAGAAACTGCAGTTGTGTGGGATGCCCAGGAAGGGGTTCCAGAACCAATTTGTAAAAATGTCCTTATTAATCTGGACAGTGAGCAGCAGATACTGTTAACCTACACGTTTGTAGGCATTTTATTTGCAACATTGTATGATTTCCAGTCAACAAGCAGAATGCTGGTGTACCAGTGTTTTCCACTTAGCACTGAAGTGCCTTCCCCCGGGAAGGTTTAGGTGAACCTTACTGTTTCCCACTGGCTTGCAAAAGCAGGAAAAAATGGTTAGGTGGGATTGTCAGTGGTGAGTGGGCTTCTATGGCCCAGGTAGGAATCTTGGCTTTGGGGCAGACATAGACAGCCTGTTGTTGAGCTGATGTGGCCTTTCTATTTTTTGGAAGAGCTGCATTGTATCTTTTTTTAATATCTCAGTCAGAAATGCTTACAGCCACTGCAGGCATCATGAATTTGTAATGCTGAGATGAGCAGAAGGCTTTGGGGCCTTCATCTGTCCTCACTGGTTGACAGTGACGCTTCTTGCCCATTATTCTCCAGGCTAGTGTTCTGTTTCGTGAATGCCCATTGCTCCTGTACAGTTATTGAGGAGTGTTTGATAGTAAAGCATTTCATTTCTGTTAAATAACTCGGGATAAACAGCCCAAGAAATTTCAGAGGACTTAACAAATTCTTACTAAGCCAAATTCAGATTTATCCTAAAGCCTCTTGGGAATCTACAGTGTTGTCTGTTGAGTGAGAATACAGAGGTGACCAGAGGCAGTCCATGGAAAGATATGGAAAGATATATACAGATAATGTGGAAAACTATGCAGAATTACAGGACTTAACGGGCAAGGGAAGGTTCCTTCTAACTAAGGGATGACTTAGGATTCTAACAGATACTTGTCACTAATTCATCTAGTGTTTATACCAGGCATTACTGTGGACTTCCACACAAATGCAGATTCTTTGTACACCAAAACTGAGGAGTAGAGAAGATGGAGATCTGAACAGCCAAACTGGAATATTGGAAAACCTTGCACATGGAAGGAGTATTGCCTCCAGCTCAGTTGCCAGTTAAGCCAGCTGCCAGACATATTAGCCCTAGGGTACGGAGAGAGTCTATGCTCCTTTCGGTGTGCCTGTAAAGATCGTGAGCCTGGGTACCTCACGAGTGGTTATGTGTGTGATGGGAGTTAACATCTGTTGTATCATCTAATAGGGCTGTGTAGGATGCTGCTTTCATAACAAAGCAAGAGCAGCAACCAAGAGACCAGAAGAAAAGGGGATGCTGGGTAGGTTATTAGCATGGCGTGATGGGAAGTTGTCAGATTGGGTTGTACCTTAAAGGTGGGATTCTCAGTAGTAAATGGCCTTCTGTGGCCACTCTGAGGTACCAGGGTGTGAGGAAGAAAGATCGAGTATGACCTGACAGCTTTTGCATTACAACTTCACTAATGCTGCTTGCCCGTGACTAAGTGAGATAAAAGGCTTGGGGAAGAAGACCCAAGGGTCCGTTGTAGCCTGTTGATTGGGCATCCAAATGGACACATTGGATAGGTCGTTAGATGTGTAAGTTTATGTTTTAGGGGTGGGCTCTGGGTTAAGGTATCAAATTAGAACTTTTAGAAAGCATTTAAAGTGGTAAGACTTGAGATCTCAAAGTCTTAGATCTCAAAGATAAAATAATAAAGTCCTAGAGACATGGAGAGGCTTTCCAACATGATGAGGTCAGACAGATGTAAAGGCAGTGGAGAGGAGCAGCCATGAGGTGGAGGATGATCAGGAAAGCATGAAAGACACGACAGAAGGTGTTTCATGAGGGTAGGAGTTACTGTTTGTGTATCCACTCACTGAGAAATGTCTGTGTGCTTCATGTCAACTCCTTGGCACCCCATTCCTATAAGGTTGGTCTGCTTAGAGATTTGAAAGCAAGAACTAGAAGGGAAACTGATCCCTAGATAGAAGGTAAATACTCCTTGTGTGCTGGCTAGGGTAGGAAGCACAGAAGTTTTTGCTGTCGTCATCGTTGTGGGTTTTTAAGCCAGACAGTAAAGTAGCAAGCTGGTTCAGTACCGAAACTGTACTTGGAACACAGATCCACCTTATCCAAGCATGTGAGCTTTGTACCTAAAGGCAGTTTTCTATTAAAAAAAATAGTTTTACAAGTGCTGTTCTGCAGACCTAGGGCATAAACAAAATAAAGGAGTCAAGATAGATGCAGGGAAAGAAATGTACTAGAACACTTGATGTTTTCTTTTGTATTCCAAGACAGAGATGAGTTTGTTTTTGGTTTTTTTTGGGGGGGGGGATGGGGGGAGTTGTTTTGTTTTGTTTCCAGACAGGGTTTCTCTGTGTAGCCCCGGCTGTTCTGGAACTCGATCTGTAGACCAGGCTAGACTAAAACTCACATGGATCCGCCTGCCTCTGCCTCCCAAGTGCTGCGACTAAAGGCGTGCCCAACCATGCCTGGCTAAGATTGAGTTTTCTAGTGTTCTTCATAGTTTCTGAATTGCTGGAGAATGTGGTAAGAATTTTTCCTTTAAGTAACTGGAGAATCAGTGGATGAGTTGGTATATAAACGAGCTCAGTGCTGTGAAGGAACGGTGGGGGGGGGGGGCGGGGGACACGACACACATGAGCGGGAGCCGGGTGTGGAGGCACACACCTGTAATCATAGCACAAGAGAGGACCACAGCAGAAAGGTTGCAAGCCTGAGGCCGGCCTGAACTATATTTCAGACCCTGTCTCAAAAGAAAAGAGCATTTAGTGTACTGCCAACCTCTGGACATGTTCAATAAATAATTGATGCTGGTTTTCTCTGCTTTCCTTTTGAGAGGTTCCAGTGATCAGCATTCAAAAGAACTCCGCATTGTGACAAATAATGGCTCATACCTCTTCTTTGCTTCTCTTTTAGATCATGTACAGAATGAAGAAAACTATGCACAAGTTCTGGATAAGTTTGGAAGTAATTTTTTAAGTAGAGACAACCCTGACCTTGGCACCGCTTTTGTCAAGTTTTCTACCCTTACAAAGGAACTGTCCACGCTGCTGAAAAATCTGGTAAGCCTCCTCGTATGTGATGAAGTACTAACTATAGCCTCCTCGTATGTAATGAAGCACTAACTACAGCCTCCTCGTGTGTAATGAAGCACTAACTATAGCCTCACCCCTGCACCCGAGAATAATTCATTGCTTCCTTACCTCAACCCTCAGCACTGGGAGTGAAGAGTAAAATAAAAACAACAGGCTCTGCAGTCATTGTTTGTCATAAACCTCAGGATAAAATTTCTGTCCTTGTATCTTTAGCCCAGCCGCTGGCAGGATGGATTTATTAAAGGGAGAGAAACCACCTACCTGTCTTCTGTGTTCTGTCACTGCTGCTGTTTTAAGATAACTGTCCTTAGCTTTTGTTTTTTGGGCCTTTTTTCCCTTTTATTGAAAATAGATTCCCCCTCACACATAATATATCCTGATTATGGTTTCCCCTCTCTCTAGTCCTCCCAGTTCCTTCCTACCTCCCCTCCCATCAGAATCTGCTCCCCTTCTGTCTCATTAGAAGACAAATGGACTTCTAAGGGCTAATAAAATGAGATAAAGCAAAAACTAACATATCATTGAAATAGGACAAAACAAACAACAGAAGGCGAAGAACACAAGGCACAAGAAACAGATACAGATTCAGAGATACACTCGTTTACACACTCAGGAATCTCATAAAAGTACTAAACTGGAAGCCATAATATATATGCAGAGGACCAGTATGGTAAAAAAGAAAAAAGAAAAGTATATATAAAAGTAAATTTAAAATAAGATAAAATTTAAAAACAGGAGGGGAAAAAAAAGGAAAAGTCAGGACATGATATTATCAGACAAGGACCCTCCAGAGGTCCATTGAGTTCGGTTTCTCTTGGCCATCAACTGCTGGACACGGGGCCTACCCTTAAGAGTGATCTGTTTCCCCAGGGAGACTGTCTTAGAGAAAAATAAATTTTCATTTGTAAGTCGTTATCAATTGTAGATTGCTTCTGGGTTAAAGACCAGAGCATGTGTCCACTTGTCCTTTGAGCTCTAGGACCCCCTCTGTGCAGGCCCTATACATACAGCTTTTTTTTATTCTCTCTCTTTTTTTTGTAAACTGATTAGGAGAGTGGTGAAACTTCCACCGCTGAACATGCGGTGGAATTAGATCTTACATGTATGAAGATAGCTGTAGCTGTGCATCTTGATTAGTGAAATAATGAGCCCCCCTTAATTCCTTTCAACATATCCTTTCAACACCTCCCCTACCCAGCCAGCCACACACAAACAAGTACCTTCCAGAAAAATGTTTTAAGATTGAAGGAAAGTGGATGGCAGGAAGAATCCTAAAAACATAAGGTCTTTACAGATGTTGACCCAAGAAGGCAGACATAGATTGACAGTGGTCAGTGTTTTGTTTGCCAGGCCCTGTGTCTGGGTATCACCGTGTCTTAACTGCATTCACATCACTGGGTTTGAGCATGTTAGTGATTGGTGAGGTGAACTGTCTAAGAACTCCAAGAACCGTCACATTTGCCCTTGATTTGATTCAATCAAGTATCTTCTAAGTCTTAAGAGGTAGGGGACTTACACAGCAAGGTGATTTATTACCCTATTTTCCTCATATGCCTGTCCTGGAGAAGAGCATTCTATCCCTTCCTCCCTCCCCAGCATTGCACTGTTACATCATCAAGGATCTGGAGCCTCAGCTCATGCCCTCACCTAGGATGGGTTATCTGTCATGTGGGCCTCGGTGGCCTTGGGTAGTAATCCTGTCATAAATCCATGTGATACAAACAGCTTACGGTCCAAGACTGTTGAAAAGCCTTCCTGCAGTCTGTTAACCTGAGGATTTGGCCAGTCAGAATGGGTTTTATCTTGTATTAAAAACATTCATGTGTCTGGTTTCCTGACAGTTTAATTTTAATTGATGGTTTAAGCCATTGAAAAAGTTATAAGTAATAAATCATGTAATCTGAAAAAACATTGAATATAAAAATACTTTGTCTTTTCAAAAGCTTGAAAAAAGACAATGTGGACCCAAGACATAATGTTCCTGTGTTTTTTGGTTTAACAAGCCCGTGATGTGTCTCTAACTCTTTGACTGTTTGAATCTTGTTCCCTCTTCCTTCCGGGTGTTACTTGCCGCTTGCTGTGGAGTTGCTTATAGGGCAGTAAGCATGAACTTTTAAGGCCTGATAGTAAGAAAGGAAGTGAAGTAAGACTCCCCCTCACTTTGGTAATAACTGCCTAGGATGCTTTTCCAGAGTTACTCTTGTCACATGAGTATCTCGCTTTCCGTAAGACCAAATGTGCTTTGACATCAGTCAGGGGTCATCACCCCCAAGGTTCCCACATCAGTCTGTCATATATTGTATTATATATATATATATTATATTTATATATATTTAGTATTATACAAGTTGCTGCTCAACTGTATATCTACATGTACAAGACAGTCAAGCAAATATGTGATTATTTAATATATCCGTGTATGTCCATATAAAAATTGATGTTTATTGAAGACCTTTGAACCTGGCAGTGTGTTTTGAGTGCTTGTTATGGTTTGAATGTGAAATGGTCCCCACAAGCTCATGTTCCTAGCTGTTTGCACTGTTCTGGGACAAGTTCGTGAAACCTTTTGGACATAAAGTCCAGCCAGCATGGGGGTGAGGCTTGAGGGTTACAGCTTGTTCGAGCCACCTCCTTTCTGATCCATCAAGATGTCAAGTGTCCTAGCTCCAAGCTCCACCTCAGTTCCCTTCCCCATGCCCTCCTCAAAAGGATGGACTGTGCCCTTCCAAACTGAACTGAGCCTGTCCTTCCTTAAGTATTTCTGACAGGTATTCTGGCTCAGGGACAAGAAAAGGAACTGTTGCAGTGTTTACATGGCTGTCTTACCATTAATTACCTAGCTGTCCTGTGGTAGTACTGATAGTCGCCCTGAGGGTACCCAGTGTATGTTGTTGGTTCTCACTGCTGGGAAGCAGCCCTCCCCACCCTCTGCCTCTATCTGACCTGTCACTTGCTCTGTGCATGTATTGCCCCTGCCTCCGTAAATTCTCCTTACTCTCTTTCCCAAGCAAAAAGTGCCAGTCTAGCTATTTCACTAGATATCCTCTGTCCAAGTGTTTTTGTTTGTTTGTTTTCATTTTTATTTGGTTTTGTTTATTTGTTTGTTTGTTTGTTTGTTTTGGGGGGTTGCCATGTCCTCTCTCTTTCATAGAATACAAGTCTAAGGTAAATCAAAAAGAAATTGCTGAAGACCTAATTTGTTTCATTAAGAAAAAATATTCTCAATTTGAGGATGGGGATGGCATTCCTGGTAAGGGGCCACAGCAAAATCAATTTTCACTGGAGTTGGTGCAGTCCGCGTGGTCACTCTCTTCTGGGGCTGGCTTTGCATGTGACTGTAGCTTTTCCTGACAAGCGTGGCATTGTACTGGCACCTCTGTCTCACTGGATCTGCCAGTGGCCTCGATTTTATTCCCATAGCTTCACTATGCATTGCCCTATCAGATGCTGCTCGCTCACAGAGCTCTGAGATGCAGCACTCCTTGGGCCCAGGCTGTCCTTTGGAAGCTTGGTAGAAGCCACGTGACCCCCTAACTCTTGGAAAACCAACATTGGGTGGGCAGTTGCCAGGTCTGCTAGCTGGAGTTGTCTGTAGGTCCATTTAAGCAACAGTTGTTGCTGCCTCTCAGTGCCTTGCTGACCAAACACAGGGAAGTGGGGCATCTTTTCTGTGGTCCAAGTGAAGCGCTAGGGCTTCTTACAGAGACCAGTAACCATACTTTCCTTAGAATTGTGTACAGAGATAAGGTTGCTTATCTTGACTTACTTTACTTTGCTTACTGTGTACAAAGATGAGGTTGCTGCTGCTGTTGTTTTTGCTCAATAGACAGAAAAGCATGTGCAAGAACTGGTGGGATTCAGATGGGATTCAGATGAGGTCTGTAGTCTAGTCACTTGTCATTCGGTTGTCAGTTTCTAGATTTTAATAAAATAATATATGAGCTGTTGTTGCTGGGGAAGCTGGTTGAAGAGTAAACAGGGCCGCTCTATACCATGTTTTCAGTTTTTTGTGAGTTTAAATTTTTCAAAATATAAATCAAAGTCTAAGCATTAAGTCGTAGTCTGAAAGGAAGGACAAATGTTTCCTAAAGCATCATTATGTAAAAATGTCATTGTAAAAGAAATGTGCGGAACCAAAGACAAGTGGTGTCTACTGTGCCCTGAGGTGGCTGGGGTGTGGCCCTCAGCCTGCTTCCTTTACACTTCCCTAGGTTGTGTGAGGCAGTTTTTCCCTCCTGGTGAATTTCTTTTTCTAACGTCATTCCTGTGGTTCTCATTCTGAGAAGACAGAGGGATTTGCTCTGTGCTTCCTGAAGTTGGTCTGTTAGGTTTCTTTTGTCTAGGAAATGCTGCCTCTTAGTGGTCAGGAACCAGAGCAATGTGGACAGGATCCGTTTTGTTGTTTCCTTTGGCATGTCTGAAGAGGGTTCAAAGAAAAGGTTACCCGCAGCTGCTTCCCTGCAAGCCTGGAAAGATGCTTCAGTCTTGGTTTCTTCACTTATATAAAACGAGATTGGTGGTCCTCCTTGCCATATCACTCACAATGCGTATATTGTATTTATTGGAGTTCTGTACAGATACTGTGACTGGAAAGAGAGACGTAGCAGTGAGAGAATATGCCCCGGAGCCTCTTCCCTCCACAAGTTTCTGTTTGGTGGCATTTTCAAAAGTTGTGTAAAGCACCTATGCAGCATGTTTTTCTTCTGTGTGATGTGGATACCTTACGTCCCTCCTACCCCGGTGCCCCTTTAAAATTCAGTATATTAGTGAGAAGGACCTCTTTTACAGTGGACTTTCTTATAAATAGATAAAAGTAGACCGCTCTTCAGTTTAGCTGCTTATGATTTTGTTGTTCATTTGATTAAATATACAGTGAATGAGGAAAAGAAACAAAAGGAAAGGAAAGGCCATGGCTGCCCCTCGGTATGGTGGAGGAGCAAGTTTATTATAGATAGTAGGCGGGCATAGCCAGAGGCAGAGACATCTGGGAGAGTCCAGAGTGGACATGACCAAACTGAGCTGGGCCATGTGGGAGAGGGGGAAGGGAAGGGAAGAGAGAGCGGAAACAGGTACAGCCGCCAGGAGGCCAAAGGTCCAAAAAGGGAAAGGGTAACCAAAATGTATGGATCATATAGGGAAGAGCCTCTGGGGGAAGGGCAGCCCAGCCCCTGGGCTGGAGAGTTCAAGGTCGAGGGTATGTTGGCCATTCCCTGTAACAGGCAGGGACTGAGGGATGCTGGGAGAACTGGGCAGCCAGGTCCAGCTTTGATATGTTAAACAGGCTTCTCTGCCCCAGTGCTTTGTCCCAGCTTTGAAACACAAAATTAAATACCAAGATTAAATTCATGTTTTTAACCTTTGAAAAGAAAGCAATAAAATGGTTGTTTGCTGAACAGCGCTGGCTGGTCCTGGGATCCTAGCAAGGAAGTAAAGCATCAGCAGAAAGCATCGCACACATTTAAAGTTCCCAACCGCACAGTTGCACTGGGGAGTTGATTCCCAGTGGTGAGAGGACAGGATTGAAATGCCCCTGCCCACAGAGTCAGTGCTGCAGTGGTTTTACAGCTGTGTGGACACCTGATTTAACAGTAATGAGCTGTGCCCAGGTGGGGTCTTGTCCAGGCAGGATTCTTGGAGCTCCTGGTCTCTTCTGTGCCCAAGCCTTTGCACAGCTCTGCAGATTGTCATTTAGCAGTTGAGGGCAGTTATTGCTTCAGAGCTGCTGGAGCAGAGCAGAAAGTTCCGCAGCTGCAGAGCACTTCCTGTTTACAGTTTCTGACTGCAGAATGTTGTGGTTTGGGTTAAGGATTGTTTTTTGTTTTATTTTGTTTTCTTATTTTTAAGTTTCTTTCCCTACAAATGAAAATAGCTGAAAACACACATTGGATCTAGATTTTTATCACATTTTTTTTTTAGAATTTTCTTTGATATGTTAAAAAGAGTAGAGAGGATGGTAGTTATTCCCAGTGGTAAGTGAATAACTGCTGGTGCCCTGAACTCTAATGCATCTTTGAAGATCTCATCCTTTTTTAATTTAAGTTAAAATATAATTACATCCATTTCCTTTTTCTCCCTTCAACCCCTTCCATGTCCTGGACCCCTTGTTCCCTTTCAAACTCCTGGTTTGAAACTTGTCAGTGTTGTGCATGTGTGTGTGCGTGGGTGCATAGATGTGTGTGTGTGTGTGTGTGTGTGTGTGTGTGTGTGTGTGTGTGTGT